>VZTA01015448.1:67096-92773 GCA_013398855.1 Mohoua ochrocephala | reverse complement strand
CGGTGCATGCCGGGAAATATCTACGGGGCGCGAGATCTCGCGAGAGCGCGCGGGGGGCGGGGCCGGGGAGGGGGGTCCGTGAGGGGAGGGCGCGGCCATGGCGCAGCCCCGGGTGCTGCCGCAGAGCAAGGAGACCCTGCTGCAGTCCTACAACAAGCGCCTCAAGGACGATGTCAAGTCCATCATGGACAACTTCACCGAGATCATCAAGACGGCCAAGGTGGGCCTGGGCGGGCTCTGCCCCGCGGCTGCTGGGCGGAAAAGGGCGGGGGCACGTGAGGAAGAAGGGGCTGTGAGGGGAGAGCAAAGCCCGTGAGCGGATAACCTTTCATAGAATCTCTGAATGTTAAGCGCCTGAAAGGGACCTTAAAGATCGTCTCGTTCCACCCCCTGCCATGGGCAGGGACACCTTCCACCAGACCAGGTTGCTCCAAGCCCCGTTCCACCTGGCCTCGAACGCTATATGTGAATTGAACTGTAATTCACATGCAGATGCGAATTTCGCATGTGTAATGTGTGATCTCATTTCACATCTGTGGGAAATTCACACGCATATTCACATACATATATTCCCATATATAATACCCTATAACGTAGTAATTGTCAGTTTGGATTTTAAATACGTAGAGGTGGATTTGTGTACTTTTTTTTTTTTTTTAGATCGAGGATGAAACTCAAGTCTCTCGAGCAACCCAGGGTGAACAAGATAACTACGAGATGCACGTCAGAGCTGCCAACATTGTGAGTAGCACTGCCCTGTTCAGATCTGTGGGCAGCACATCCTACAGGGGGTGTTGGGTTCATTGCTGGATCTTTATAACATCCCTAAGGACTGCTGCCAGCAGAGTAACCTGATGTTTGGGGTGCCTGGGGAAGGCTAGGTCACAATTCTGTCAGAATCCTCATGCGATGTGGGAGTTTTTATCCAGAGTTCGGGCTGAAGGAGCGGCTGGGGAGATCTCGGAACTGGAGCAGAGCTCTGTTGTGATGTGTGATTTTTCTCGCCGCTGCAAGGTCCGAGCTGGCGAGTCCCTGATGAAACTGGTGTCTGACCTGAAGCAGTTCTTGATCCTCAATGATTTCCCCTCTGTGAACGAGGCCATCAACCAGCGCAACCAGCAGCTGAGGAGTCTGCAGGAGGAGTGTGACAAGAAGCTGATTGCACTGCGGGATGAGATCTCCATTGACCTGTACGAGCTAGAAGAAGAATATTACTCTTCCAGGTACAAATAAGGCAGTGGACTCTGCCTTACAACTCTAGGCCTTTTTTGGGGTAGTTAGTCCAGCCCATCAAGCAGCCCTTAGAGTATAGGTGTTGAGAATGTTCCCAAAAATTTTTAGTCCTACTTTTAATTAGGTCAAACTCTTTTTCTGCAAACTAAAGCAACTGCCTTTTCTTTGGAGATATCCTACAGGGTATAAATGTCCTGGTGAAGGAGGTGTTCACAGCATCCCAGGTTTGATAGGCAATTTCCTTAGGTTTCTGTTGTAATCATTAAGAGAAGGAGATTAATTCCCTTGGGGGAAATCCCTCTGAAGGAGCCTCTGGCTCTCTCCCTACAGGGACCAGCTTTCTGAGCTGGGTCCTGATGTCACCACGCCTTCGTGGTGAGTCCTTTCACAAGTGACCTGGTCACACCTTGTGCCTTTTCCTTCGCAGTCCACTGCCCCCAGCTGCCTCCAGGCCTGCTGGGGGTCAATATTTGCAAGGAGCAAACAAACTTGCTCAGTATCATTGCATTTATGAAGTATTGCGATAAGATTTTCTAAGGAATGACTTATTACTGATTTGTTTGTGGGATTTTTAGTGTTTTTAAAAGCCTCTTACTTAGCAAGCAGACTTTAGAGAATTCAGACACTTTATTTTTTATTTTTTTCGTCATGCACTCCAGCACTTCTAGTTAATGATGCAGTAAATGAAAGCAGAAGAAAACAAATGCAAACCTGGTTATTTTGGCTGCACTTTCCGAGCTAAGTGAAGTCAGTGCAATAATTCTAGGACCTTTAAACAAAAACTTAACTTTAAAAAATCGTATTTAAAATTTCAACGACCAGGTTTTCTACGTTTGACTTTTCCTTTTTTCTCTAAAAATGCTGAATGCCTATAACCCCAGCTAAGCCAACTAAATTGCTCAGTATCTTTGAAAGTAAGGCCATTGTTTATGAGTAATATATGTATTTTAAGAGTAAAAAGATAATAATATGCCACACAGCTTAGAGGTAAAAGTTTAGAGTTGTTTTTCCAACTTTATTCCGTTTTTTGAGGAGGTTGTGATGATCACAAAGCCAAGCACCTGTCCAGGTCCATGCCATAGCAGTGAGCTTATCCAAAGGGAGGTGGTGTGGGGTGAGACTGCCCCACGTGTGCCAGGCATGCTTCCCTTACCCTGTCCCCAGACTGCCACCGCTGTGTGCTGGTCACTCACTGTTGGACTGAGGGGTTCTGGCCGTGCTGGCACGGTCAGTTCACCTGCCTGGCCCCAGGTAAAGCAACCCTCGCTGGCAGAACTAACGTGAAAGCACAAATGTTGGTGTACATCAGACGGATTTGCCTTCCTGCTCTTTCTTATTGGTCCTGAGGTGAGGAAACCTGGCAACTCTGCAGAGCTGGGAGCTGATACTTGTGATCATGTAGCACTTGGTCATTTGCTTTTAGCACTTCCTCCCCTTCCTGCACTCTTTGCTGTCTTTTTCTGCACCAAAGAAATTGTGTCTGTGTAAATACAGAAACAGTGATTTATTCCAAGTCCTTTTATAATTAGAATGCTACAATATTTTTAATGAAATCTTATTGTCTAATGTGGGGGAAGGGTTTCTGCTATGTCATAGCCATGTTTCAATGGCTGTAAACACAACAGCCTGTTTGCCCCCAAAGGGGAGTTCCTTGCTGTCCTGGGAGCCCAGGGATGCCTCTCAGTTGTAGGGTCGGGTGTTTGCCAGGCTTTTTATGTGCACATGGGGCTTTTGATGAGACCCAAAAGCAGATCCTTGAAACTAAACCCGAGAAGATTGTCCTGAAGGAATCTTTGCTTTCCTGCCCTGTGATCAAGTAGTTTTCTAGAGCTGTCCCTCTGCACTCAGACTGGCTGGGTGCCTCGGGGGAGCAGTAAAGTCCCTTCCATGCCCTGAGGAGCCCTCCCAGGACAGAGCAGCAGGCTGGCCAGTGCTCCTTGGGGCTGTGCAGAGCTGCTCACTGACCCTGACTTCTGAGGAGCGTTACCTGACAAGTGGAGCTTAGACTCTGGAACTTGGAACTGTTCTAACTGGGGCAGCGGGAGGAACAGTCGTGCTCCTGACACAGCTGAAATGTGGTTGGTAACTCCCCTGCCATGACGTGTGGACGCTGTGGTCAGGTTCCCCTCGGAAATGGTGGCCCGAGGTCCGTGACAGAACAGGAGTTGTAGTTGTGGTTCAGTCCTGAAGGTCTTTGTTAGCTGAACCCAGCTCCACTGTTGGGGGCTGATCTTCCAAGGGATTTTACAGAGGCCCCAGGTATAAAACCTGTATCCACTGCCTTCTCACTTCTCCTGCAAAGCCAGCTGGGTGATGCTGCCAGAAAAGAGCTCAGCTTGCAACTAGTGCTTTGTGTGCTTGTTCCCCAAAGTGGTAACTGCAAGTCCAGCTTGCCTTCTCTCATCCTAACCCCCAGACCTGCATTTGTGTTCCATTGCTCCCTCCTCTGAGATCACAGGAGCTGTCTTGAGTGTGGGGTTAAATCTCACATGTTTCATGTTTGTGCAATATGAACTGTCTCATATTTCTATACTTAAAATATTTCCCTAAGCATCAGTCCATACATTACAAATGTAAATAAAGCTGCAACAACAAAATCACTCGACCCATGGGGTTTGTTTTTCTCTGAATGCAAGCTGCTTTCTGCTCCAGCACTCACTTTTGTCTTGGGTGTCTCTTGTGTGTGCAGCTCCTTCTTCTCTTTGGGATTTGTGTTGGTTTCGTTCCAGTTCCTTCCATGTTTCTTTTTAGTTTTGGCCCTTCCACATTATGTTTTCCTCAGAGCACGGGCAAGAATTAGCCAGTTGTTTAACAACCTTATTTTCCCACACTGCTGGTTCATCCAGTGCTGGAATCCAGCCAGCTGCTTTTAGAAGCACTGTTAGCTCAGGCTCTTTGGGAAAAGGCAGGAGCTGTCAGTACTTTATAATCAAACCGGGAAGCTTCTATGGAAGACCCAAACCTCTGGAGCACTTTTTTGGAAGGGCAAGGGTGCAAATAGGTTTCTTCTTTATTGCGACAGGGACAGGCCTCAGAAAAATTGTGGCAGTATTTTTGCTGAAGTGAAATTTAGAGCAGGATTTCTCTTTTTTTCCCCTCACATAGGTTGCAGTCTAATTCCAAGTAAAATAATTGTGGGTAAGGTCCACGTCTCACTCATCAGTAGCAGAACTGCCCTATTTGGAGGTCTCAGGACTTCAGCTCGGATCTTTTCAGACTTGGAGTGTCTGGATTAGAATCGAGCCTCTGTTTCATTTTGCAGCAGCAGCTCTGTCTCTGAAATTGCTCCGATCCTCATCAGCCCCAAGAGGTTCAGGACCAGCCCTTAACGGGGGGGTGGGTCTTAGGGAAGGCCAGTGTCACACGGCTTGGGATGATTTCATGAACGCAGACCTTACATCCAGCATTTTTTTTGCCATTTTCTTAATGTTTTGCTTCTGTCTTGCTCCCTTCACCCTTTCCATCCCTCCCCTCCTCTGTCACCACACCTGCTCTCTCCTCACTGGGGTTGTTTGTTCTGGAAAGCTACAGTCTGTGTGACAGCAATGATCTCCCACTGTGCGAAGCCTACTGGAGACAAGACTTTGCCACGCTGTCCCCCGAGAGCCTCTCGATGCCTCTGGCAGCTGCCACAGCAGAGCAGAGCGTTGCCACCTCGCAGAGTTCCACCCCGTCGCACCCCCACGTGAACGGGCACGGGGCGGGCCCCGCCGAGCATTCCTGAAGAGGATCCGCTGCTGCCGGGTGCGGTTCATCCAGGGATGACCCCGCCGCGGCACCGCGCTGCTGGAAGTCTTCCTCCTGCTGTGCTGAGCGAGCGGCTCCTGCTGTCGGGAGGAGGCGCTGGAGCTGTGCCGGCAGATTTCTGCTCCCTGCATGGCTGCGGTGCTTCCTCCACCCCAGGACCTTGCCAGGAGTGTTCCTGTCCCTTAAGAGATAGAGATAAGTAGACACAAAGTGGATGTCGTTATAACAAATTAGAGTCAGGTTTGCTTTAACGCGATAGTTACGTGTAGAGTTCATTAGAAGTCCAGTTTGTTTCCATGTGAGTGTTGGGAGTTGAATTTCTTTGGGATAAATTTGAGCCAAATGTGGGGGCAGTGAGTGTGTTGGGGTTTTTACTCTGCTTCTCAAGGTTATTGACGTTCTGGCTGCTTTAAAGCTCTCTCAGGATGGCATCTGACAACCTCTGGTCTACTGTAAAGAGTCTTATAGTATTTTTACACAACAGTCTTCACTGTCCAAATGCTTTACAAACTTGAACTCTTGATTTGGGAGGAGGCTCCCAGGAGACCCTGATGGAAGAGCGATGTTCCCCCCTTGGAAGAGGAACAGGCAGACAGGGATCAGACTGAGGGATCAACGATGCCACTTGCTCGAAGCCACAAAGAGAAGCAGTGTCGTGCTTTAGTCAGTCGATTCCTTCTTCAGTGTTTACACAGAAATTCCTATTAACAGTCCGAGCTAACATGGAGCCACTGTTTATGTTGGCTTTTAGTTTTGTCTGATGAAAACATCCTGAGAGCAGTGAGGGATACTCGGTTACTCTCAGTTTCCTTCCAAAGAAACACATTTGGTGCTTGGTCTGCAGCTGTTCAGCAGCTCAGCACATCTTCTGTCCTTTCCTTTTGTGGTGGCTCTGCCTTGGCTCGAGCTGTGCAGCTGAAAGGGAGATGCCACTGAACTGGAGCACTGTCACCACAGCTCGGTGTCACGGGCACCAGGGAGCCACCAGTGCATTCCAACAACTGAGCTGAGCTTCCCCAGCTTTCTGCTGTAATGTCTCATTTCTTAGGATGTGAATTTTGCTATTATTTTTTTGGTTTCTTTTTCGTCCATTCCATTTATTTTTGTAACTAGGTGATTTAATAAAACTGACTGTTTTGTATAATTTTTAAGGCGTGTGTTTTCAGCCACGAGGCTTTGTGAAGTGTCACAAATATGAGCGTGCCCATGCAATGGGATGAGCGTTGCCTTGCAGGCCGTGAAAACCCTGCTCTGCGCAGCTGTTCCCGTACGGGGGCTGCAGAAACCATCACGAAACTCGCCCGTGCTCTGGGGACCTCACCCCCGCGCAGGGGGAAGCTCGGGTTTGTCCTACAACAAAGGGAAGTTTGGCACCGAAGGCTCTGGGAGCTGCGGCGGAGGCGAATCGGGGGCTGCGTGCGGGGCTCCGCGATGGCGGCTGGAAGGAACGGGGGTCTCGGGGCGATCCGCAGCCCCCCAGGAGAGCCCCGAGCACCCCGGTGCGGCCGAGGGATCCTTGGTGGCCGCACGGAGCCCGCGGCAGCCCCAGCGGGGCCGGCTCCGGGCCCGGCAGCCGCAGCCGCTCGGTGCGCCCGGCGCTGCCGTCACTTCCCGGCCGGCGCGCTTCATCCATCACTTCCTGCCGGGGACTCCACGAGGAGGGGACCGCGCTCCCCACGCTGCCCTGGGGAGAGGACCGCGCCTCTGGCACCCGGGCCCGGGATGGCAATGGCCAGCTTGGCCGCCCAGGACTCCTACCTGCAGGGCTTGGCCAGGAGGGCCGGTGTGCAGCACGCCCCGGAGTCGCGGAAGAGGAAATTTGGTACTGGAACAGTAACGCTTCGGTTCTGCCCTTTCCGGCCGGTTTGTGGGGGACTGGGCGCCACAGCCGTGCCCCCACGGGGTGCTTGGCCCGGGGTTGCGCCGTTTTAGAACAGAGAACCGATCTGCTGAAACACGGAGCTCCCGAACGCGTTGTGCACGTTTTACCGGGAGTCCTGGAAATCAGTGGTCTCCATTCACTGTGGCGATGCATGTGGGAGAGCTGGGATTTTACGGAAGTGTGCGAGGATGTTCGGTCTATTTAAATAAATCTTAAAACGTATCATTTTTGAACATTATGATATGCCATTGCGATGCTGGAACTTTAGTCTTCGGTAATGACTGAATGTTATGAGTGGGAATGTAGCATTGTCCTCTTTTGTGTAATTTGTTTTTGCCTTCTAGTGTCTAAGCCAGGCCAGCCCGAGGATAATGGCAGACAGGTCAAGAAACAGAAGAAAAAGAAGCCCAGGAAGCAATCTGAGAAGAAGAATGCTCCTTCAGCCAAACAGGTGGTTTCTAACACCAGTAAACCCACTCCGGGACAGAAAGCAGCCCCTCAAGCCAGCAAATCATCTCCACAGGGTGGTGCACAGAACAGAAATGAGAGTGTGGCTGCAGGTAAGAATTCCAGCTTTGCTGTGGTCTCATTGAAGTGACCTGGGCTGAGCTGGCTGCTTTTCCCTTGCTTCACACGAGTTTGGTTTGGAAAGCCTGAACTGAGAACGTCTTTACTTATTCCGTGTGCCCCGGAAGCTTTTGCCTGTGGACAGGAATTTGTGCAGTCACCACTGGGTGGCTGTCTGGAAACGGTGTTTAACTGAACTGCAGAGGTCTTGTGCATGTGAGTAACTTTGGGAATTATGCGTGGATGCAATCCCTGTCCTGCCAGCTCAGCTTTCCTTTATGACAGTGAAAAGCCAGATCACAGAGAAAAGATGTCCTGAGCCTCTCTGTTCCACAAACTTGGTACTTGTCTTTGGCTTGCCAGGCAGCCCCAGGGCATGCCAGGCCACTGCTGGCAGCGTTGAATGATAAAAGGGGAAATTCTAAAGAAACCAATGAAATAGAAACTCTGGGTTTGTTCGGATTTTCCGTTCTATTCACATCATCTAAAGAGTTCCCAGAGTTTTTCCCATAGCCAGAGAAAGTGCTTCTGTTTAGCTGGTGCTGATTTTTAAGTATTTTTATTTTCTCCCTCTCACTTTCAGGAAGTAAAAGTGAACTGAGTTCCCCTTCTGTTTCTGCCATCAGTCTGTTGCGTCAGAGACTCCACGAGAAGATTAAAAAGGCTTCTGGACAGGTATGGGAACTCTGAATGTGTATCCATATGTGTGTTTATGCACTTGAAATTCTCCCCAGCCCTCCAGGGGATGTGGGGACAGGATCTCACAGGCTCAGGGTTTGAGCTGAGTCCATCTCATTAGGAATTGCCTGTAGATATTGCCCAGGTGACCTGTGTGTGTTCTTTGGAAAAACCTGGGAGAAAAGGTGGGGTCAGCTTGGATGAGAACATGCCTTTGGTGATTTTTAGGAAAAAACAAAGCACTGAGAGCCTGAGAGGAAACAGCTACGGGCTGTTGAGGGAAAGCAAAGGGCTCGAAGTGTTACTGCTGCGTTTAGTGTCTCTAGCAGCTGAGACATCACAGCTTCACATCACAGGTGGGGCTTCTTAGGAGAAGTTTGAAATCAGGAACTTGGGGACAGCCCGCTTTTAATTCTGCTTTATCCCTTTAAGGCTTCTCATTCATGTCCATCCCTTCTCCTTAGGATAGTGCCAAAGAATTAACTCCTGCAGTCCTGGAGAAGAGGCAGCGGAGGAAGTACGAGAGAGAGAGGAAGAAGCGCCGGCGAAAGGAGTTGAAGATGAAGGCAAAAATGGAAAAGAAAGAAACCGAGGAGGTACCAGCAGAGCCAGAAAACAAAAAGGAGGAGAGCAGAGCTGAGATTGTCTTCAACAGGGTTGAAGTTCATGAAGAGAATGAGTTGAACAAGATCCAGAAGAAGAAAGAGAAGAGGAAAGCAGTGAAAGGCAACATCACTCCTCTGACAGGTAAGAACTACAAGCAGCTGCTGAGCAGGCTGGAGACCAGGAAGAATAAGCTGGAGGAGCTCAAGGAGAAGGACGAGAAGAAAGCTCAGGAGCTGGAGACCAAGATAAAATGGACAAATGCTCTCTATAAGGCGGAAGGGGTGAAGATCCGTGACGACGAGGAGCGTCTGAAGGAGGCCCTGAAGCGCAAGGAGAAGCGGAAAGCCCAGCGCAAGAGGCAGTGGGAGGAACGGACTGTGAGGGTGGCAGAAAAGATGCAGCAGCGGCAGGACAAGCGCCAGAAGAACATCCAGAAGAAGAAGAAGGAGAGGATAGAGAAGAAGAAAGCCAGGGCCCGGAAGAAGGGCCGAGTTCTGCCAGAGGACTTGAAAAAAGCTGGGTTAAAGTGAGAGCGAGGCAGCCGCTCCTGGCACTGGGGTTCCAGGGTGGGGTGTCCGTCTGTCACACGGGGCTGTGTCACTGTCCCAGGCTGTGGGGCAGGCACTGCCACAGCTTCCCAGCCTCATCATATTAAAAAAACAGTTGTATGTTTGTTAATAAAGTTTTCTATCCCCAAAAAAACACCCCTCTGGCTGATTTCTAACAGGAATTATTATTTTTCTAAAGGGGAAATGTCAGTTGCTGTCACTTCCTCTGATGGGCAGCACAGCGTGTTCTTTGCATCCCCTGGGAACGGGGAAGAGGAAACAAAAAGGCAAAAAGACTAAATGTGGGACTCATCTCAACACAAAGACCCTGCAGGTGTTGTAAAACCATTGCTTAATAGGAACTTAGATGATGCTTTTGGAAAGGAAAATGCATCTTGGATACATTTGTCCTCCCCATCACAAGGAACCTGGAAATAATTGTCAATTTTAGGCAATGCTGTTCATGTATCTTTTAAGTTTTGTTTTATCAGCATTAGGTCACTATAGACATAAACACACACATGTAAACGTGCATGGATTTATTGTGGATGTACCTGATCTTTTTGGATCATCCATAGGACGCACTGACTGATCTTGCTAGTAGAAGGATTGGCTCCAAGTCTATTTTGGGCAGTAATAAAAAATTTGGCAAAAAAAAAAAAGATTTCTGGCAACCAGAGGTGCCCGCAAGGGTTTCTTCTCTCTGCGGTTCATCAGTGCGAAATTCTATTTGGTCGCTACCAATTTGGTCCTTTATTGTTGTTTATACAGAAATACAAATGTAAATTTGAGCAGCTCTTTGCCCAGCTCAGGAGAGAAAGTACAGCTTGGCTGCTGGCAGCTCAGCCTGGGGAAGATTGGTGGGAACAATCCCTCCAGAAAATAAAGCAACTCTGCCCCTGAGGTCAGTCAAACCTTGCTGATGCCCTCCTGATCTTGGTGTGAACTGATAATTTCACACCAAGAGATCAGAGATGTTATAAACTGAGCGCGATTGAATTCTTGATTCTCTTTAGAGAGAATCAAGAATTGGAAGAAGCTCTTTTTTGCCTTCTGATGAATGTGCTGTGAGTGAAATGCAGGCTGTGCAGTGCTTCCCAGCTGGATCCCTGCCAGAGCCCAGGTAACTCCGTGCTGCAGCTGTAATCTGAGACTCCGCAAAGCCAGGAGCCCGAGCTGTGGATTTGTGCTGAAATTCGTGTTCAAGTTGTGTCACGGGAGCCAAAGGCAGCTTGTTCCACACCGGAATCCAGCGAGGAAACCTCTCCTGGGGCACAGATGGAGCCCTCCCCACAGATTTCTTCTTTTTCTTCACGTTCCGAACAGCCCTGCACTCACAGCTCGCCACTTCAGTTGTAGAAATCTGAAATACACGTTCAGAAATCTGAAATAGTTGCTCTGCAAAGAATATTTTCCATGGGACAGTCTACAAGTGAGGTATTTATCAGCTGTCCAGAATGCTTTCCAAGCAGGGCTTGAAGATAAAGTACTGCTTTGTTCTGGGAGGTCAAGCAAGTTCATTTGGGAGTAACAGAGCTACTTTCAGCCATGTCCCTTTTAAAAAACTCTCTGAACAAATCCGAGGAACCTGAGGAACTATTAAAAATGCTCTAGCTGTGATTTCTATTTGGTTGGAGATTCATTAGCTGCAACCACATCTATGTCATTTCTGTTTGTATTCATGGTGAGCTGTAAACCAGTTCAGGTAAATCTCGGTGAGATGGTTTTAGATGCAAAAGATGTTCCAATCTCAGCTGGTTCCAGTGCTCTGGCAAGTTTGTACCACAGGAACTGAAGTAAAAGGTGAATGCATCAGCTGTGCTCCTAATGATGTAATATTTCAAAATATGTGTATTTTTCTTCCCGAGGGATGAGATGTTTACTCTGTAAAGTCACATGGAAGTACTCTGTGCCCATTACAACAGCTGAAACTGCACTAAAAAAACCAGAACACCCACATCTTTTTTTATTCCGTGTTAATTTTACTGTCCAATTTGAGGATAACGATTAATCCCCTTTCTTCTCTCTGTTCTTCATCCCCTGCCCTTCCCCATCACCCGAGTTCTGTGCTATCAGCCTCTGTATGCCATGGAGATAAGAGCACGGGTCGGGTGCAGAAAATGGGAATCCCCAGGAGACTCTGCAGAGTGGGACTGTTTGTGTGTTCCTTTATGCCTCGGGTGGAAATGCTGAGAGGATATTTATGCAACTGGAAAGTGGCATCAGGCTGGGAGGGGCTGCAAGTCCCAGGGAAAACAGGATTCAGTCAGGGCTTGATGTTTCAGAAAAACAAATAGCCTGAAAATTGAGTTTGTTTTCATGAAGTACAAGCTTTTCTATCCCACAGACCTGGCTGGGAGAGCTTCCACAGAAAACGTGTGGATTCCGTTTGGCCACGGGCTGAATGTCATCCCAGTGCTGTGTCCTTGCAAAGCAGGCAGATGTCCTGTGGGAATGTATGAACTGTACCAACATTTCAGTCTGGGGGGTAACCCAGCTTTACTTCGTACTGCTGAGGGCTCAGCAGGAGAATTGGGGCTGGTTTGACACCAAATTTCACAAGAACGGGCTGATTAGAGAGAGTCCAGTCAGAACTGACAGAAATAACCCCAGATCTTGAAGTTAGGGAATTACAGAGAAAGATTGAAGGAGGTCACGGAATAAAAAGAGAAAGAAAACATCAGAGCCTTCAGGTATGGAAAGGGAGAGTGCCCAGACCTGAACTGCAGCGAGTGAGACCCTGGCTGGAAATTTGGCAGCCTGCTGATGAGAAGGGCTTTCCTACCTGCTCTGTGCGCAGTCAGCTCTCAAAGAATGACTGACAAACATCTGTTTGAACCCTCCTCTGCACATCTGTCTGCTTTGCATGTGCCGGAAGCACCAAGCACAAGGTAAGAAACGTGGCACTGACAAATCCCGGCGTCAGAGTAGCAGCTCTGATGACACAACTGGCACAGGAATGAGATAAAACTGGTCAAAACATAGAATAACAGCTAAAGGGGGAAGGCTGTTTGCACTTCCTTCTGTGTTTGTGGATCTGCAGCATTTTTTGGCAAGAATCCAGAACTGCTCAGCCTGAATCCATGAAGGCTTTAAGTGGTGGAAGGCCTTAAGACATATATATTTATATAGCTGCACGCACATACATATATATATGTGTGTGTATATATATAGTCACTATTTTTAAGTAGGATTTTGTGATGCTTCCTGGTGAAAGCTAATTAGATTGTCTCACAGGAAAGTGAGGGAGAAGCACCAGTGAGGATTTCTGTGTGGCACAGCACAGCGAATTAAAGAACTTTTTGCCACTTGTCTTTTTCCAGCCAGAGAAATTAAAGCGGGAAAATCACCCCTGCCTGTTGAGATCCATTGGCACTGTCCTGTGCCTTACCAAGAGCCAGTAATGATCTCTGGGATTACTTCAGCACCCTCCAAGAAGCACCATGCACCAGTTCCTCCCACCAATATAAACGCTGCCATCTCTATGAACAGAATTGATAAACAGCCTGTTTTCTTCTTTTCTTTTTCCTGCAGGCTCCAACCACATTCTAGAAAGCAGAAAGTTCTAACTGGAAATGCATCCTGTCCTTCCAGCCAGCCTGGAAGAGCACTTGATGTGGAGAGTGGAGTCCTGAGGTAGCAGGAGTGGAAGGAAAACGTGTGAGCCTGAGCCACAGCTCTCTGCTTCTGTCCTCACGGAAGGTAATAAGGAATTTAATAACAATTAATGTGCTTGGAACGCCTTCGGAGGCGCCCTGCAAGTCCTCTGTGCGTTTGTCACAGGGACCAAAGTTCACCCTGTGGGCGCTTTTCCTTCCCTGTGAACAGGAAAAGAAATCGATTTGAGATTTGAAGGTAAGACTGCCGGGCTCGGGAAAGTTGATTTTCATGGCTGGTGGAGAGGAAATCATTTCTTTGGCTTAATCTTTACCCAACGTGCGTTGCATCAGGACTGTGAGCTGTTTCTCTGCTGGTCTCACACCTCAGTTTACCTTTCCTGCAGGCCCCTTTGCAGGGAGTGCCTCTGGCAGTTACGGGACTGTGAAAGGTGGAGTTTATCAGCCCAGGTGATAGCGGTGGTAGGTCTCTGATAAGATTGGGGTGGGTTTGATTCAGTTGCAAAGGGCGGGTGCTCGAGACGAAAAAATGGAATCTACAGAAAGTGGAATCGAATCAGAAAGGCTCCCCATGCACCACACCCGGGGTTAAAGCTCCCTGAAATGGGGAGCTTGCTCAGACATTTTACAGGTGCTGCCTCAGTGCCCCGGCCCCTACAGTCTGGCGCCTTCCGTGTTCATCACTTCGGGACTGGGGAGAAACTGCTGAGAAGCATCATCCTCCTCTGAGGAAATGATCACTTTCTCTCAGAGCGAGACACTTACAGCCCACTTCCCTTTATTTTTCCCTTTATTTTATTCCCTTTTTCATTTTATTCAAGCTGCTGGAATTCAGAAGTTGCCTTTCCTTCTACTCTGGAAGATGTGATTCCCAGGGAAGTGGTGGTGGATCTCTTGTCTGCCTAGGTGGTGTTGCTGCAGTTATCTGGGAAGCTGATAACTTTGCTGGCCAGCTCGGCCATAGCTGACACATCCTGTGTGTATCCTGTGGTAAAACCCATGGGAGCAGGAAAATAAAGGCTGTACATTTCCTGGGAGGTCCCTGTTCGAGCTGTAAGAAAGAACAGCAATTTGTGTAACAGATCAAGGAGCACTGCTAGAGGGAGAAGGCCCTAAGGGAGAGAGGAAAAAAGAACAATTGTGTCCAAATCGGGCTGCTAAACCACAGTGACTCACAAACAAATGCTTAAGTGTAAAATATTCCCGTTACATTTCAGCTCAGGCCTTAACAGAGGTGAGTATCTGTCTCTTCAAGCAGTCCAAACTCACCCCAGTGTCACCAGGGACAGGTTTGTAGCTGTCAGACCTCGCAGCTTTCAAACACTGAGAATTTTGTAACTGAATATTCTGGCTGAGTGTGGCTTATAGATTCTCTGGAGCAAGCTCAAACATTGTTGGAAGGGAATCTGAGAGAAGGCATTCCATTAATTATTAAAATATTGATTATGAAATTATTACGAATCATCCCATATTTACGATGTTGCAATTTGCTGTACTTTCACGGTGTGGGTAGTTGTATTTTTGCCTCAGCAGCAGGACATTGTCTGAAAATGTGAACCCAGGAGATCCTACAATAATTAACCACTAAAGTGGACGTGGAGTTAGCCAGAGTTACCTCTCGAAATCTCTGCCAGATCTTTAGGTGATCTTGGAAAATCCTAGGGAGATTTCCTTCAACATTACTCATCTTCAAACGTTTCTTTGCTCCCACAGGGCTACAGCTGGGAGTGGAAAAGTGCACAACCTGCCCTACTACCTGCTGTGCCCTGAAATCTTGTAGGTATTCTGGTTTGTGTCTAATGAGCAACTCAGATCATTGTTACTCACACTGACAACACAAACAGTGACTAACGAGTCGCTTGTTCTTTATTTATGAAGCTGTAATTAGTCACTCTCTTAAAACAAAAAGCTAACAGTGCTGTTTGGGCCTGCCTGCCCTGCAGGACAGCTCTGGCTCTGCACAGGTGAGGGAGGCTTTGTTTGTTGTGGGTCACAGAGCCCCAGGACTAATGGTTAATGAGGGTTCCTTATCAGGGTGTAATCACACACACACCTGAGCTTTGAGCATCCACTCACTGGACAGAGACACCTAAACCAGAGAGGTGAGATGAACAACCACAGAAGCACAGTGGGGAATGACCCCCCAGTTCTGATCATGCTCCATTTCTTCCCTTGTGAGATGAACAACCACAGAAGCAGCTCTGGCACAGTGAGGAATGACCCCCCCCAGTTCTGATCGTGCTCCATTTCTTCCCTTGTGAGATGAACAACCACAGAAGCAGCTCTGGCACAGTGAGGAATGACCCCCCAGTTCTAATCATGCTCCATTTCTTCCCTCTGTGGTCGCTGCTCTCTCCCCACTCCATGAATGTGTTTGTGCTGTGGCATTTGAGCTCCGGACCTGAACGAGTGAAGCTTCTGAGCTTCCTTGCATGCTGCAAACTGATGCACCTGACCTAGCCTGAGTGCCAAGAGCTCTCCCAGAGCTGCACAAGGGAGAATTTACACTGGGCAGGGGCCAGGGACAAGGCCCCAGTGACCTCCTCACTGCCACATTGCACCAGAGCTGGGACATGGCAAGCCACGGCTTTTCCCATCCCTTACCATGACCTACCGTCCTTGTAAAAACAAAGCAAAATGATGCAAATAGAAAAAAAAATGATGTTTCATGGAGGTATTTCTCATTATTTCAGCCCATTTTAAACCGTTGTGTCTGGTCAGGTGCTTATTTCTCTGAATGCTGTTGGAAATGTGGTGTATTTAGGGTAGTTCAGCCCTGCAGGTGACCAGGAACATTTATGTTGGGCATGGAGCACACCCATGACCACTGCTGACAGTCCCATGTGGGTTTTGACCCCTAAACCCCGATTTGCCCACAGGCTGGGACGGCTGCAGCATCTCTCTGTCCCTGTTGTGTCGTGTGCTCTGTGCCAAAGCTGTCCCTTGCCTGGCAGGTGTGTGCAGGTGGTGCCTCACCCTGGGCCAGGCAGGGCAGTGTCCACAGCAGCTGGAGCTGGATTTGGACAGCTGTCAGTGCAGCAGCAGGTCCTGAAGCCAAACTTGGTTGATGTTTTATGAAAAGCATAAAAATCCCTTTCTTTCCCCACCCCATCATGCAGCTCCATAAAACTCCAATATACAGAAGAGAAGCTAATCCAACTTTTCCCTCTGTAAGTACTGTTTTTTTATCTCCTGACCTTTAAACTGCTGTTCCTCTCTTCCAGGCATATTCATGTATTATTCAATGGATATTTCTTCCTTTTTACAGATTATTTTATCAGCAGCCAAGAGTGCTGGCACCGAAGTTAAGTTCCCTTGTTTGAACTTTGTTTCTGCTGAGTTTGGTTTGGGCACTTTGCAGCACTCACTTTTCCAGAGTCCCGGGGCACACTGAGCAGGACCTTGTTCCATGAGAGTCCAACCACAGGGGTGTGTCAGCAGCTGCCTGTGCTGCTCTAAGGCTGGGTTTGGTTACTGTGCACTTATTAGCACCCTTACTGTTAATTCCTAATTATTACATTAGCACACACACGCTCTGCTGTGCCCAGGAACTCTTGTTGAGCTGGGAAATCTGTAATATCTGTGAGATGGTGGGAAACACCTTCTGGAGCTGTGCTGTAGCTGAAAGCAGCTGTGGGAGAGCTTTGAACCCACTTCGGGGCAAAACAGAGCAGGTGCTCTGTGTGACCTTCAGCGAACACAGACAAATCTCCGAGGCACCGCCAAAGCAGGGAGTTTAGGGGGAGGTTTGGGGCAGCAGCACCAGGAAGTGGTTTGGACAAACTCTCCGTGCAGCTCAGGTTGTTACAGCCTCCTTTGGCTCTGCTCCTGTGACCTGACTTTGATCTGGAGCAGTTCACCTTCAACAGCCACATTCTTTTGCATGTTGGTAAACACGCCCTGTTGGTACAAAGACACACACAAACACACACACACACGGACATGGGGCTGGTATTTCCCCCTGATATTGCCACAGGACGTGCTCAGCCTGAATATTTCACTCTTCCATATTGGAATAAATGTCTGTGCTAAATGAGGGAAGAATGAGGGGAGAATCTTGAAGCTTTTTGTGCTCTGTGTCTTCTGGAGGGAGCTCGCTGGCACTGAGAGGATGGCCACGACTCACTGGGAAACCCAGGGCAGCCCTTTAAAGTGAAATTTAAAAAGCTTAGAGAAGTGAACATTTAAAAAGCTTAGAGAAGTGAACATGCATGTTTCCTTCCCTCTCCCCCCCCCATCCAAAAAAAGGATAATCAGCCCAGAAACAGATCTGTTAGTACATTTTCTCCAACCCAAATTCTTCTTCCTGTATAATTTAATCCTTCAATCACATGCATTGCTGTAGGAAGGAGTCAAACTGTTATTCTTGTATCCTCTCCGACTGAAAGTATTAGATCTGGGTTGGAGGACCTAATTGAATCTGCTGCCTGAAGCACCAGGCTGCTCCCCACAGCTCCCCCAGTTTGGTTCTGCTGCTGTTTTGCCTTGGGACCGTGTCAGGTGGGAGCCTGGCAGCCCCCAAGTGTGGCCACGTGCTGCGTGTGACAAATTTCATTAGCAGAGGGCTCCAGCTCCTGGTCTGGAGTGAATGTCAGCAGGCTGGGGTGAATTGCACCACAAATGACATCTCCTTTTAAAATCAAAAAGGTAAGAATGAAACACTGGAAACAAAGCAGGAAACTGCAACAGCATTGCAGAGCTGTACCAGGGCATAATCAGACTCTGCTGCATTTATATTCAGTATTTCCACTTCCCTCACAGGAGATTAAGGATTTTTTTTTTCCTAACTTTGTTACACATTTGAATGCTGGCTCACATACAGCATTTTAAATTATATCTGAATGTGTTGGAGCTATATATAAATACTGGAAAAATAAGCTGTCATGCTGCAAGCTGTGTTTTAATAACACAGCAATGGGGTATATTTTTATAGTAATTTTCATATTATTGCTTGTGTTTTAATCTGCATGTAGCAAACTGCATCGGGCTGATAGCAAAGAGGCACAGCTCCCCGTTCTGAGAGTTCAGCGGTCATTAAACTCTCCTCAGCAGAAAAGTCCTTAAATGAGATTTTAGCAGATCCTCAGGTTTTTGCTGATGTGTTAAAGTGCTTAATTTCAGCCCAGGAATTGAAATGTCCATGCTCTGTAACCTCAAATAAGAGCGCGGGGAGAAAATATCTGAGGCTAACACCCTCCATGGCAAATTAATGCTGATTCACACACTCTTCTCGCTGCCTTTTTAGTGCTTCTTTCACATTTACTGGCCTTGACACCAAAAGGAACAGTTACATTTCATTAATGTTTCTTTTTTTTCCCCCTTTCAGGCGCCAGGATGTGCTGACAGTCACACCATGGCTGGTCCCCATTATCTGGGAAGGGATCTGAGATCCTGGGCAGTGCCTACAGGCCCCTGAACCTGACCACAGGGGTGACAGCCTTTGCTGTTGGAAAGTAAGGGAAGCACTCAGTGGACACAGTTCTTGGGGTGATGCTTTTCCTCTGTGGAAAGATGATTTTGGCTTTTCTTTTCCTGGAATTTGTCCCAGTTTATAGGGGGTTTTTGTGCCCGTGCAGTGTGTCCATAATCACTCAAGCCCACGGGATGACAATGCTTGAGGTACCTGAAGTGTGGGAAGTATTCTTTAAGAATTAGCAGGTGGCTTGGGAATTAGAGCTGATCAGAATGGAGATAATCCCCTTATTCCTCGTCCTCCACTCCACCTGTTGCTCGTGCAGTGTGTGGGTTCTTGCAGTGATAATCAGTGAACTCTCTTCACTCCTTGTCTTGCATTCACTAACGTGCCCTTCATAATCCACCACGCACCCCCTTGGGATCCCAGGATAGTTTGGGTTGGAAGAGACTTTAAAATTCATCTCCTTCCACCCCCTGCCATGGGCAGGGACACCTTTCACTATCCCAGGTTGCACCAACCTGGCCTTGGACACTCCCAGGGATGGGGCAGCCACAGCTTCTCTGCGCAGCCTCTGCCAGGGCCTCCCCACCCTCACAGGGAAGAATTCCTTCCCAATATCTGATCTAACCCTGCCCTCCTTCAGCTGAAGGCCATTCCCCTTTGCTCTATCACTCCATGCCCTTGCAAGAAGTCCCTCTCCCCAGAAAGCCCCTCCTTGTCCCTGCTGTGCTGTCCCCGGGCTGTGTCTGTGCAGGGACGCGAGGTTTGTGCGGCGCTTCCTGGGGTCGGCGGAGCGGCGCTTCAGGAGGGGCTGCCAGGTGAACTGTGACATCTTCACAGACAGCCCCGAGGCCATTCCCCAAGCCCAGCTGCAGGCTTGTGTCCTGGTTTGAGACAAAAATTCGGAGGAATGCTCTGGGAGGAATGTCTCCTCTATAGAAGGCAGGTTACAGCCACCCCTCCCCCAGCAGGGCCGGGAAAAAATTCCTCGAAGGAAAGTGAAAGGAGAAAAAAACCCTATTTATTTAACAAACACATGGGAAAAGAATAATGTTAAATAATAAAACCTCTCACTGTGGAGAGAAAACCTGGGAAGATTTGAGAGTCCTTTCCATGGGTGTGGTCTCCCTCTCTCTCTCTCTCTCTCCTCTTTGGCTCGGGCCCCTCCAGGCTGAGGTGTGAGGGCTCCCAGTGAGGTTCTGATGTTCTGGTGCTCTGAACAGCCCAGAAGAGAAGGAGAAAAAACCAAAGTCCCAGGGAAACAAAGGAGTTGAACTCTCCTCTCTCTCCTCCGAGAACAGGAGCCCAGAGCCAGGAGAAGCAGGAAGGTGCCTCTGCTGTGCAGCAGCAGGAACGCAGGGCAGGGTGTGTGTCCTCAAACACAAAAACCGCTTTGAAAAGTTCCTCTGGCTTTTTTCTTTCTCTCACACCCAGTTTTAAAGGCACAGAAAGGCCCAGGAATCATGGCTGGGCACGGAGAAGCGATAGGGGATCCACAGCATAAAGTCAGCCCAGGACAGCTTGTCACAGAAACGCTCCAGCTGCAGGAGATCTCCATGCTCAGGATGGAGGCCCTCGAGCACACGTGGCCGGGGTGAGCCATCGCGAGGTGCAGCACCTCCTCTGCTGGACATCAACGTGGTGTTCCACAATCCCTGGGGCCCCGAGACTCTGGGGGACACGGTGGCAGCCATCCACCCTGGCTACTTCCAAATTCCCCCAGAGCAGTTCCCTTAGGGGAGGAGGAGCTCCTCGGCAGCCTTCATCCCTGAGGGAGAAGGGGATTTCTGCTGCGGAGGAGCCGTGTTTGGAGGCTTGGTCAGGAAAGTCTATGAGTTCACCACCCTGGCTGACAAAGCCCATGGGACCATGGCAGCCTGGCAGGAGGAGAATCACCTCAACAGGAACCCTCCAAGCTGCTTTCTCCAGAGTGTATATGGGATGACAGGAAGCCAAAGCCCCCCGAAATCCACCTCATACGTTTTTCCACGGTGGATAAGAACTACAAAGAGGTCCGAGATTGACCATCTGATCCCTGCAGAGGGATCCTCCACACAATCAAACCAAAATGAGCTCCCGCAGGATGTGCCCCACCATGAATTTTTGTTCCTAGTGGGAACAAACTGGGAAGGGAATGTGTGGATAGTTCCTCTGGAGAGCAGAGTCTGAATGCATTTCAGAAGCAGCAAAGTGCAGGTGAGACTGAAAAGGTTCCTGGATTCCTATTCTGTGTAAATACATCCCGTTTGAGGCTACAGCACACAAAAAACCATCCCAAAGGCCGGTTATCCAACGCATGGCTGCAGCTGCCTTTGCCTGAGTGTTTTCCTGAGGCCTGGCAGAAACTTAACAAGATCAAAATGGTATTTGACATTCCTGTGGAGAAGAAGACCTGGAGTTTTGGTAAAGACCTTTACACTGTAAAAAAAAAAAAAAAAAAAGAACGTTTCAGGGCGATGAATTTTCCAACATTGTGATTTAAACTAACACCTTTTGTCAGAATCAGGAGGAAACTTGCACTCGGAGCACGTTATCCCTCACTGGTGTGCAGCAGGATTTCTTGGAGCTTCTCAGCAGAGAGCTGGTGCCAGGCATTGCCAGTAAGAGCCCTGGTCTGACAGGACAAACAGTGTGAACTCATCTAGCAGCTATCTCCCAAATTCCATTCTGTGCTTCGGAGACCCGAGTTTAGACAGAACTGGCACAGCTCAGAGCAGACTGAACTTCTTCGGGTTTATTTCAATCACAGATGTGCTCTGAACCTTCTCCCTGGGTCACATGTCTCGGTGGATCATGTAATCTTTTCCAACACAGAAAATCTGGTTTTGAGATGTTCGTGTTCCTCTCCATTGCTTCAGCCCTTTCCAATTTTTCTGAGCTCTGTGAAATAAATTGGCGAGAAGCTGCCGGAGCTGACAGCACGAGCTGATGCCTTTCCAGCAAAGAGGATGATTTCATTCCGTAACGAAATGCTCTGGCGGAGCTGGGAGTTCAGTGCCGAGCTGGGAGTGGGCTGGGGTTAACATTTTCTCTCCTCGGATGCGATGAGGAGCCGAAACGGGCGTTCAGAGCCTGACAGCTCCCTTGGGGAGCAGCCACGGCTGTGGCTGTCAGCTGAGGTCACAGCACGGGGGTGCCTTGTGCCACCTCCCTTGTCACAGCAGGGCTGCCAGAAACATCATCTCCCTTTGCTACCAAAGGGCTGAGCACGTCAGTCCCTGTTCACTCAGAGCGAGCAGGAGAGAGGCCGCGGGAGCTGCAGGGAACAGCAGCGCTCAGCAGGGAGAGGAGGAGCAGGGTGAAAGGGTGAACGGGCTGTTTCTAAGGGAACAGTTTAGGGGGGGGAAAAAAAAAAGGAAAAAGAAAGAAAAGGAGAAAAAAAAAAGCTCATTTGGCAGAGAGAGGGAAAATGGGGAAGAGGTGCCTGACTGTTCCTGCTTCTCCTCACATGAGAAAATTGCTGTATGGCAGCGAATCAAGTATTCAAAGCTTTAGGGCCCCACCACTGATTGCAGATGACTTAACGAGCCATTTCAGTCCTGTGTGAGCAGGCTGGAAATGGCACTTGCCACTGTCATTGCAGGCATTTCATCTTCCAGAAGACTAATTAGAAAAGCTTTCACGGTACCCATAACATAGATAAGGTACCCAAAATACCTCCAGCCCCAAAGCCCAAGTGGCAGCTGGGTCGGCTGATTCGTGCTTAATCCAGCAAAGGGTCTTTATTACATTTTCTCCAGACTGTTCTTAGTGATGTGGTGCAGGAGGAAGATGCCCCTGTACATAACTAAGCCAGAACTGAAACCCCTGCCACGCAGGTTGGGTAACCAGGCACCTAATCTCAGCCAAAATGGTGAGGAAAAATACCCAAATATTTCCAGAAAGATACATTTCCTAGCAGCCCAGGATTAATACTGTCTGTTTCTTATTTGTTAAAGAGTTAGTGCCCCGAGGCCATGCTGAAACTGGGTTCTCATTATGCCAGTTCTACATACATGCATATGGATTCTTTACCAGCCAGGAGGAGCTGTCCAGGCTGCTCTGCACAGGACAAGCCAGATAATTTTATCTCCTGGTGTCAGTGCATGGCTGGGCTGGGCTAGGTCTCACAGAAAAGTATTCAGATTCCAAGAAAAATGTGAAGCTCCGTAGCAGCCACCAATCCATAGATCAGCTGTGCCAATGGCCAATTCCCCTCATGCCTTAATTCTGCTGGAAATTGCTCCGGGTTTGCAGCCATTCTGCCACATTAATTATTGAACTCCTGTGCAGATACTCATAAATCCTCTGCGAGAGGAAGTTCTGCAGCGCAGATGATGGGTGATAGAGGGTGGTCTGTGTTTCTGGGCTACCTGGTTTGAAAAAAACTGCGAAGGGCTTGGTCTGAGCTCTGCATCCGAGCCGTCTGAGCTCTGCATCCGAGCCGCCTTCTGCCCGAATCCTCAGCCCTCTGATTGACACCGTAATGGCCTGGTTTGTGCTGTGCCAAACGTGTTTATTTTCCTGGCAGGCCCGCAGCCTCTCCCCGGGGGAATGGCTTGTGCTGTGTGACACAGTTCTGCTCCACGGGGCTGTGGTTTGAAGCTGTACCCACAAACTCCCGGTGCCTCCAGGGAGCAGGAGAATGTCTGCAGAAAAACACCCCCCAGTGCCGTGTGGGAGATGCTCCCTGAATCAGCTCGTGCCCTCCTCTAATTAATGAAAGGCCGGACTTCTGTTGTCATCTCCTGCTGATTAATCCCCTTCCCCCACCAGCAGCAGCGAGCTTTACTTCTCCCAATTTGGATCGTGCAGCCTGAGGCTTGTGTGCAGTGTGGGAGCTTCACCAGGATCTGCTTTCTGATCTCTTTTCCCTGCACCCAGAGCACAGCGGGGAAACTGAGGCACGCGGCAGGAAGGCAGCAGAGTGTCACTCTTGTCTTCCCCCACTCGCCGCAGGGGACAATGTTGTCTTACGCGTTCTTGTGCCAAAGGAATTTGGACTTGGAAATGCAGGGAAGTGCATGAGGAGTGAATCACCCCATGTAAATAAACCCCGCTGCCTGGGGATGTGGTTGTGCTCTCAAGGTATTTCCCACTCGAGCCCTTAAGCCAGCCTCAGATCGGCCGCTTGTTGCCTTCCCGAGGGCCCCTTGTTCCTTCCACCCCTTTCTGCTGGGCTGGAACAGACTCATCATTCATTGTCCCTCTAATTTAAGCACCCATCTGACAGGCTGTTTCTCTCCTTCTCCCCGCTGCTGCTGCCTTGCCCGGTGCATCCACCCCCAAAGGGCAAATTTCTCTGCGTGGTGTGAAACAGAAACTTCCAGCTCTGAGTGTGATTTGAGGTGGGGCCAGACCGTTATCCTCTCCTCCTCCCCACGGGTGGGACAAGAATCATTTCCACTCCGCCAGATTAGGACTCTTTTCCACTCCTGTTTGGATTTCCCATAGCCTTCCCACAGCTGATGTTCCCCCACATTTTTGACCTGAAGTGTCATTTTGTACCACGCAGCAACAGTTACAAAAGGACCGACTCAGTCAAACTTTCTGTGGGTGAGATCTGTGGCCGTGGGGCACGGAAATGAGACGATCATTGAGCAGAGGGGGATGTGGAGGGGTAAGAACCTCAGTTACACATTTCCTGCACAACACCAGCTCGTGGAAAAGCCACGTGCGTCTGGCTGGCTTCATGCAGCTGAAGCAGCACGGCGGTGGAAAGGAGCTGGAAGGCCGGGAGCTCCCTGCCAGAGCTGCTGGGTTCACTCCCCTGCCCTTTGTCTCACCTGCTCAGCCCGTGGCTCTCTGAGGGAGGGGCTGTCTCTGCCTGCTGTTCTGTGTTTGCACAGGGCCCAGTCTGGGCCGCTCCGTGGGGATTTGCTCTGATCTCAAAGGGCAGCTCTCAGCTCCAAGGTTATTATTTTCTCACTTGAATCCCACCTGCTCTGCTTCACCTCCTGCCCCAGCAAGTCCCAGTGGGACCCCAGGGATGACACACACAGAGAGACAGCTGCTCTCCAGGTGGAGTGACAGTGACAGTGACAGTGACGGGCTGTTCCGGGGACAGCAGGAACTGCAGAAGGACTTACAGGAGTGGGTTGGGTTGTACTTTACTCACGGTAGATCCCCAACCCTGAAGTTCTGCTCCACACAATCAAATAATTTAGGGAAGCATCACTAGAAAAACACATCTGAAGAGTGACATTTAAATGTCTGCCTGCCCACCAGACTCCCTCCTTTCTCCACGAGTGTTGCTGTACTGACTTGACTTTCCCGTGCTATATTTAGGTTAAACATAAATCCACCAAATGTCGCTGTTTTGTGTAAAACTAGTGTAAAGCCCTAGGAGTAGAAACACAGTTTTCACCACAAATCTCTACTGCTTGTATGCCCATCTCATCCCCCTGCTCCCCTGCTGAACCTTTAGCCAATTTAAAGCAAGCCGGATGAGTACAAATCCCATTTTAAAAGTGCTTCATTCTGGTGTGGTTTCCAGCGAGTTTTGCCAGCAGCAAATCACATCGCTCTAGACCTTTTGAAGTGCGTGTTTTTCTCACTGTCGAGCACTGACACCGTTTCTATAATTAGAACGATGTTGCTCTGTAGCAGCATCTAGTGCCAGAGCCAGAGCCCTGGCAGCACCTTTTCCTTTCCTGGCTGCGCTCCCCAGCCAGAGCTGCTGGTTCAGCTGGCCCGGAGCCGCGGAGGAGCGGAGCGGGACGGTCAGGTGCGATGGGCCGTGCCTTGTCGCTCATTGCCGCTGTGACCCCGGAGAAAGGGGAGTGGCTGCTGGGGCCGGCGCGGGGTGTTGGTGCCCGGCACCAGCGCTGCAGCGGCTGGGAGCACTCGGCCATGGGCTGACGCAGCCTTCTCCCGGCTCCTGCTTCTCCTGCCATCGCTGTAATGGCTCATGTCATCGGCCTCATGATGACAAACGATGGGGACCGGAGCCGCTCCGTTTCCAGGGCAACCCCGCCGGCTCCCCAGCTCCCGCTCCAGCGCTCCGACCGTGCGCCCGCAGCTCCGGCAGCGCTTCCCGGGGGTCCCCCCGCGCCCCGTTTCGGTGCAGGGCTGAGCGGAGACGAGCGGCCGGGTGTCGGTGTGGTGCCCTGGCTCCCTGCCCCGGCCTCTCCTCCTGGAGGGGTCCGGCTGGGGACAGCCCGAGGGGGTCCCGGGCGTCTCTCTCAGCCACGGCCCCAAGCTCTTCTCCTGTTTGTACCCGCACGGCAGCGCCGCTCCCCACCCGCACCCCCTGCTCCCCGGCGGGGTCTGCACGGTGCCTTCCCACAGGTCCTGCCCCCCCCGCGGCGTCCACAGCCCCCACTCCCGGGGGAAAACACACCCAAAGGGCGGAGGGGTGCCCCGGGCACCGGGTGCCCCTGGAGCGCTGCCCGTGCGTGCGCC
>VZTA01015448.1:32616-60638 GCA_013398855.1 Mohoua ochrocephala | reverse complement strand
GAATCACAGGGAAGAGGAGCACAGCCGTGATCCTGAATTACAGGGAACAGGAGGAGCACAGCCGTGATCCTGAATCACAGGGAACAGGAGCACAGCCAGCCCTTGGTTGCTCTCAGCCCCTCTCCAAGGAGGTTGGGCAGCCCCAGGGGCAGAGCCAGTGGTGGAATCTGCTGGGAGGGGATGGAGGAGGCTTCCCACGGTGGTGGTGGTGGTGGTGGTCGAGGTGTGCAAAAGCATTGGCTGTGCAGGCCCAGAAAGGTGCTGCTGCCCCGGCCGTGGGGTGTCTGTGGCTGCAGAGCTGGTCCAGGGCAGGAGCAGCTGAGGGATGGGGCTGAGCTCTGCCTATGTGAAGGCTGGAGGAGCAGGGCCGGGTGCCCTTTCTTTTTCATCATCATCATCATCATTATTATTATTATTACTGTATTTCAATAATTCAGCTGTTCTTATCTCAGCCCATGAGGTTGTTTTTACCCTGAGAGAAGTCCTGCATTTTCTGCCCCATGCCCAGCAGGCCAAAGGGAGCACGAACCTCCCCCTCGTACAAACGAGGGCTTGTGGACGTTTAAGGGCCCTGCTTTTCTTGGCAGAGGTTGAAAGTCCCAGCAGGCTTCAAACCCTCCCGTTCAGCATTTCCATGGTGACAGGAAGGCTCTTCTGGTGGCTGTGCCGTCCTCGGTGCCACCAAAATAACGAGGCTGGTACAAGCACTGTGCCTTGGGGGGGGTTTGGAAGGCAGAGCCTGTGTCCAGTGTGGGAGGATTGGACACTCTCCTTCCCCAGTGCTCGTGGAGAGCAGCTGATTTCACCCCACTGGGATGAGCCCAAAAGGAGGAAGAGGTTGTTTAGAAGAGCGTGCCCAGCCTCCTGTGCTGGCACTGCGTGCGTGGCACTGCTGTGGCACTGCTGTGGCACCGTGTCCCCGGACAAAGAGCCCATCCTGTGCCTCTGCATCCATAACCCGGCATGGAAAACACCAGCCCTGGCACCTTGCAGTGCTGTGTGAATGACTAATTAAAGGCAGAGGAAGGGGAGATGGCTGCTAAAGGCTCCCACAGCCCGGGGAAGGTGCATTTCTTCTGCTGGAAAGGCGTTTGTGTCCCTCCTGCGGCAGCACAGACCCTCCTCCCCAGGCTGTGGGTGTCCCCCCGTGCCGTTCGGAGGGATCCCGCATGGATTTCAGCTGGATGAGGCAGCAGCCGGGTGTCCATCCCTGGTGTGGCACTCGGAGGGAGGTGTGGCCGCAGGACCCGCGGCTGCTCCCATCCCTGTCCCTGCGAGCGGCTCAGCAGCGTTTCCCTGGAGCTCGGCGGAGCCAGGCGGCCTCTCCCCCTCGCGTGGAAATGCAGCATGGCTCTGGGTACCTGCGGCTGCCTCGGAAATCGGGATTTTACATCTCCTGCGAGCTCGATTGATGACTTTTCTCCCCTGCTCTGGCTGTCGATGCTAACTGGGGGGGAGGGCTGCACTCTTGACACATTTTACAAATACGTGGTGAAATGTAACCCTTCTCCTCAGAAAGCAGCGAGGAAATTCCCATTCTCCCACGGAATGTTTATGTATTTCGGCCCAAGCTGTGTATCTTTTGCTGTCAAACACCCACAGGTAGGGCCGGGTGCAGTGATATCTGTCAGTATTTCAGGGGCCAGCTCCTGTGGGTTTGCCTCTGTGGGCACCATGTCCTTGTGCAAAGTCTCCTGGCTCAGTGGCCTGCAGCCAGAGCCTGTATTTTGTGGTGGGATCCAACTTTTCCCTCTGGTGGCCACCACTGACCCTTCCCTGGCCACTGTGGGGTGTCACAGCCCTGCTTTTGGGGCGTTTATCCAGCATTCGCTGGGGCCGGGTGCCGCACGGGGTGGCTGTGACTGCTTGTACAAGTCCCCTTTGCACTCTTCCCAGTGCTGCTTGAAAGGGTGTTTAGTTAATAGGATTATAAAGCTTTCCTGTCGTCAGGCAACGGAAATCAATGGAGGGCCCCTGGGAATGAGCCTCATCCGATTTGCAGCGCAGGCACCGCCCGGGTGTGTGCCCAGGGGCTGGGGCGCTGCTGAAGGGGGGACGGGCTGCCCCCTCCGCGGTGTTCCCCGCGCTGGTGGGGCCCCCTGGAAATGAGGAAAAAAGGATGTAAAGCTATTGGAAGGTATCCAAAGAAAATGGTAAAGGGTCCAGAGGGGCCGTAGGAGGAGTGGCTGAGGTCGCTTGGCTTTTTGGCTGGAGGAAAGGAGATGGGGGGAGACGCTGAGCTCTGCACTTTCCTCACGAGGGACAATGGAGGGGCAGCACTGATGTCTTCTCTGGTGACCAGTGACAGCACCCAGGGAATGGCTGGAGCTGTGTCAGGGGGGTTTAGGTTGGAAATCAGGGAAAGGTTCTTCCCCCAGAGGGTGCTGGGCACTGCCCAGGCTCCCCAGGGAATGGGCACGGCCCCGAGGCTGCCAGAGCTCCAGGAGGGCTTGGACAATGCTCTCAGGCACAGGGTGGGATTGTCGGGGTGTCTGTGCAGGATCAGGAGTTTGATTTGATGATCCTTGTGTGTCCCTTCCAGTTTGGGGTATTCTGTGATTCTCTGAAATACCCTCACGTGCCGGCCGTGTGTCTCACCAGCTGCAAGGATCCCGGCTGGAGCAGTGCCCGGGATCCCACAGGCAGTCAGGATGCTGATGCAGCCCCGTGGTGCTGGCTGTGTGTCCCAAAGTGCTGGATGTTCCCCGGCTCCTGTGTCTGCTGCTGGGCTGGTGCAGGGAGCCCGGGAATGTTCCCTTTCTCCAGTCAAAAACGATGGCTTGGCCTGAAAGCTGAGAGCAGGTGCTGCTCTGCAGGGCCCGGGGGGCTTCGCCCTCCTCTCTGCTTTCAGCAAACATCTGGAGACAGCAGGGTGGCAGGGTGGGCTCGTGCGTGTGTGTGAGATGCAAAGGGAGCTCACAAGCACCGTCCCCAACGTGCAGCAGGCTCCCACCCCTCCCTGGGGGGCTGCACGTCTGCGCTGCACAGGGGCCAGGGCTGGAGGAGCCCAGGTCTGGCCACAGCCCCCGGGACGCCAAGGAAGGGGCTCTGTGCTCTCTGGGCTATGGCCACCAGAGCTGACAGCCTCGAGGTCTGCTCAGTCGCGCCCTGCCTTGTTCCTGCCCTCCCGCAGGGGATTCCAGGCTGGAATGCCTCTCCCTGTCTGATCCAGGGCTGTGCCTCCTGGGACAGCTCTGCACAAGGCACCGGCTCCCCTGGCAGCCAAGGAAGCCACGTGGAACCCATCGCTGTCAGGGTGGGAGGGTGGGGAGCAGCTGAACTGGAGCCCTGAGGGAAACTTCCAGAAAAACCAACCTGCTTCAGGAATGTGGCCGTGCAAAAAGCGTTTCCCATCCCCTTGGCTGTTAGAGAGGGGACTGCACGTGGTGGAGGCTTCTTTAATCCCTGGAGCCTGCAGGACAGGCGTGAAGAGGGAGCACTGGGACAGCCTTTGGCTCGGGGTGTAGGGCTGGAAACCTCCAGGCTGTCTCTTATCTCTGGAGCCCGGGGTTTGCTGTCTGCCAAGTGACAGGCAGCAGTGGTGTGGATCTGCAGATAACCTCTTGGCCACGGGTACCGTGGGCTAAAGCACGTGTCGGGGGCTGGGGATGTTTTAAGCAGCACGATGAGAGCAAGCTCCAGGGCTGGGGAGACTGCAACCTCCTTCCTTTGGGTTCGTTTAAGCTCCAGCTAAGCCCTGGAAAATGCGCTGAGGGGAAGAGCCCTGCCCAGCGCTGGGGGCTCGGCCAAGTGGGTGAATTAGTGGATGCTCCATCTCTGGCGAACACTCCAGACTGTGCTGGGCACCGGCTCTGATTGCCTGCAGACGTGTGCCCAGAGAGATGCCCTGGCCCTGCTGCCAGCCTGGTCCTGCCTGTCAGCAGGCTGCTGCGCTGGCCTGTTGGCAGGTGGGATAAATCCCTGCGGAAAAACCACGATTGGTAACAGTGGGGATTGTCCTGGCTTGCTGACACCCTCAGCTCTCCATTCCCCCTGGCTCTTTCTCTTCTCCAGCAAAGATATTTGCAGTGGGAAGCACCTGGTCCTGCTGCCAGGTTGGCGTGGGGACAGCTGAGCTGTGCTGTGACCTGGGCTGTGCCCACCCGGTCCCTGTAAGGTCAGTGTCCAGAGCTGGCCCTAGAGGGGCCAGGATGTGCTGCCATTTGGGAGCTTATTCTTGGCCCCAACCTGCCTGTGCTGCCGGCTCCCCTGCCAGGCAGGTGCCTTGGGAAATGATGAGGCTTTTCCTTGGGTTTGGAGCCGCAGGGGACAGCGATGGGCACAGCAGTTTGTGGCACCGTCCCACATCTGTGCAACACCAGCTCCAAAGCCTGACGTGCATGCCCCGTTGGGGAGTGGGGCAGCCGTGCAGGGACACAGCCCGGCAATCCAGGCACCAAACCCGTGTGGGCCCCGTGCCAGGGATTTCCCGGCAGCAGAGCCACGCCCGGGTGTCCCCTGCCTGGGGTGGGGACACCACGGAGGTGTCATTAAAAGGGCTTTATCTGGTGGGAGAAGGGCTTTATCTGGTGGGCTTTATCAAGAAGGAGTGGTGGGAGCAGCCATGGACTGCAGGGAGTTGTGTGGTCCTGTCCTCCTCCTTCCCTCCGGCAGCGGGGTGGAACGGGGGGCAGGAGGGAGTGGGGATCTGCCCAGGGACACGGGGTCCTTCCCCACCCCACGCGTGAGCGGTTCTGGAATGGCCGCGTCGTGGTGGAAGGGCAGGAATCCCCTCCTGGAGCAGCTCTGCCCACCCGGGGGCTGCGGCAGTGGCGTTCCCATCCCGGGCTCTGTCCCCACCTCCGCGGGAAGGGAGGTTATGGAAACTGAATAAACTGTTGCCATGACAGCCCCGAGCACGGCCCCCTCCCGGTGCCGTACCCACCGTGACAGCTCGATATTCCCGGCTCCCCTGGGACCGATCTCAGGCAGGGGCTGAGGCTGCTGGATCGCAGGCAGCACATCCCTTTTACCCTGCCGGTGCAGGGAAGCGAGCTGGGAAGCAGAAAGGAGGCGTGTGGGTACCCGATGTTCCCTTTCCCAGCTGGGAGCGGTGGTCCCGGTCCCCTGTGCATCCTCCCCAGCCCCGGGAGCACGGCAGGTCCCCGTTGCTGCGGTGACGGTCTCCATGGAGACCGGTCCAGCACAGCTGCATCCCGGGGATCACGACAGGGGAGGCCGTGGGGATGCGTCCCCCTCCCCTCCCCAGCAGGGACACGCTGGCTCCCGGGGTGCGCTCGCAGCCCCCGGGGGAGCGTGAAAATGGAAATCCCTCAAGTGGCAAATGTGTGGAGGAATCCCAAGGAAACTAATTGGTTTTCCCCCACCCCTCCTTTAATGCTCGTTGGCTTTCACTCCACACTGGTAATTGCTGCTCTGCACCTATTAAAAGGCCGTCTCATGCTTCGCACGGGCTTGATTGTGAATTAATTTTGCATACGTGTCTATTCCGGGGAGCATGGGAATTTATTCAGGATGCTGAATGCCAGACGGGCTTTCCAGAGGCGTGAGGTGCAGCACGGGCTGTGCCTGCTCTCAGGAGCGACTTTGAGGGAGTGGCAGTGGCTTCTCCAAATAAATGCCTACAAACAAAGGTGCGGATTCAAACCAATGGGATTTATTCCCACCACTAGTTTGGGACAAGACAGCTTGTGGGTGCTTCCGTATATCCCATCTGAAATCCCTCTTGGATGCCAAGGAGCCTTTGATTTTCCCTGGGAAATAGGTATCCTACTGCTCGTGGTCTCCTGGAAGTCCCACCAGGCTCCATCTCCATGTCTGTGCCCATACCTGCCTCTCTAAATCCACCCACAGGCTTGCTGTAAATGCCACATTTCTCCAGAGAAACGCTGCTGGGTTGGGATTCCTGTGGTTTCGAAACCAGGTTTCCTCTTTCTATTACACAGAAGTGTCAAAGGGGAAGAGCTGTTGGGATTTTCCATTTGCCATTTACTCGTCATGCTGCTTTCTTTCCCCTTTGCCTCCCTATCGGCCTCGCACAGTGAAAATAAACCAGCGGGGTTTGTGTCATTTCTCTCCAGTGCCGCGCTCTGGTGCAGGATGCCGGTGGTGTTTGGGCACGGACTTGCAATTTCCTTTGAAAAACAAACTCGCCATTGTTATTCCTGGGGAATTTCTTTCATTTCGTGGAGGTCTTTGATGCTCCACATCAAGCATGGGAGTCAGTGTTCCCTAGGGGGGCCTTTGTGAGTCACCTCACCGGGTGGAAGGGATGCCCAGCGTCATGGGAGAGGTTGGCCGCTGCTTTTTTGGAGCATCCCAAATGTTCACGCCATTGCAGCAATGCTGGGTGCTAAGATCATCCTGGGTGTGAGTTTGAAAGCTGCGTTCACTTGTGTGGAGGTTCAGTCGTGGTGTGCTCGAAATGATGTTTTTGCAAGGGGACAGAGGCTGTTGGAACCTTAAGGAGTGGATGCACTTCCCGGTGCAGGAGCTGCTCTCTCCCTGGAGCAGCGGCGGAGCAGTTGGGGGCAGGATGCACCCAGCATAAAAATGGCAATGAATTTGCCCTGCAGTCGCTCTGTTCCTGCCAAGACTCTTACTGGAAAACAGTATTTTCCCAGTAATGGTTGCTAAGCGCTGAGGTCTCATGATGGGCTTTATCTGCTCAGCTGGAGCCGCCACAATAAAGCTCCAGCGCGAGATGAAACGGGGAAACATCAGTGACTGTGCTGGGACTTCCCTGTCCTCCAGAGGCAACACCAGGAGGAGATTTCTCCTTCTCCTTCACCCAGGCAGGGCTGGCCCATGCTGCTGGGGGGCTCCAGCAGCAGCTCGGTCCTGTGCCAGGGGGGATGGCTCCACGCACGGGGATGGTGTCGGCGCTCGGCTGCTGTTGCCGGCAGATCCGGGATCGTAGCACGGTTTCCACTCACGTCAGCCAGACTGGAGGAGCAGGAGGATGAAGCCGTCATTTAAAAATCTGCGTAGGATCATCCTGTCTGGGCTGGTTTGACAGCGGGGGATTCTTTGCTTTGTATTTCTGCTGCAAATCTCCCAGCGGGAGAGGGTTCAAAGCCGCCCTGCCGGTTTCTGCTGCGGGACCGTTACGTTCCCCGGGGGCCGAGGCAGGTGTCCGGGGACACTGGTGGGTGGACATGCATGAGCTGGCCCTGGGAGAGAAGGGGAAGGTTCCACACCATCTCTGGGGCCGGGTGAATGCCCACAACACCTGGCTGGCTACCTGTGACCGAAGCATTCCATGCACAGCAGTTCCCATGTCCTGTCAATCCACCGTGTCCCGTTCCTGTTGGTTTGAGATGGTTCTCTGGAGCAGCTCTTCTTTCGTCCAACCTCTGCTGCTGCTGCTTTGCCTGGTGTCCCTCCTGGGACTCTGCACTTGGAGTTTTGTTTTCTTTCACAGTCTGCCCGTGTGGTTTGTGACTTTTCCAGAAGGAAAAGTCCTTTTGGCATCTTTATGGCTGCCAGGTGCGACGTCACTGAGCTCTGGGGACCAGCAGAGCAGACTGAGCCCCTGCCAGAGCTGTATGCTCTGGGGTGGCAACCTCTGAGTCTGTCCCTGGCCCTGGAAGTCCAGGGAAGCCCCAGAGATCAGGGCACCAGCAGATGGTGGGACTCCACACCACCTCTGCAGAGATTCCCGTTCCCACGGTAGAGATCAGCTGCTGAACAGGATGATGAGTTCCTAGGAATGGTAGCCCATGGAGACTCTGGCACTTGAGTGTGAAATCTGTGACCTTCTCAGGATGTTTGGAAGGTGCAATCCCAGCTGACCAAGCCCAGATTGTTACTGGAAAGTCGTTGTTGGAAAGCCGAGCTCTGCTGACCAGTTGCTGCAGGCAGGTGAGTAACCTGAGCTGGGGCTGAAGCATAGGTTTGAATCACCTTTCCTGCAGCCAGAGCTGAGGGCACTGCCTGTGCTGAGGGCAGGGTTTGGTGCTGGTGAAATGTGGGACAGTCCTCCATGGGAATGCACTTTGCATTGAGTCACCGAGGAATCGTGGAGGAGCAGGACAGAGACCGCCTGCGCCAGGGAGTTTCCAGGGCCCTGACACTGCCTTTCTGCCATGAAAAGAGTTGCCAAAATTCTATCAGTCGGCAGCTGGGGCATGGCCCCGGAAATTTTGCCTCATCCACGTGCTCCAGCTGTGATCTCCCCTCTCTCCTCCCCTGCAAATCCGTTCCTGGGGCTGCTGCAGCGCTGCCGTCTTGTCCTCGCCGCTGCTCATCTCGGCCATATGGTGGATGAAAAATCTGCCTAATTTCCAGTTAAAACCTAATTTATGGTGGATTTATCCCTATTTGGTCTTGTTCCAGGCCTGCCCATTAGCTCCCATTCCTGCAGCATGTAAGGGCTGCTGTTCTCATCCTTGCATTTCTCCTGGCAGTGACGGGCCAGACCCCGCTCCGGTCCCACACTCAGTCCCGGCGTGCCGGGAAGGGGCCCAGCTCCGGCTGCGAGGGGCACGGAGGGTCCGTGTGTGTGTGTGAGACCCCTCTAACCCCGGCGCCTTGGCTCTGGCTCCTGCGCGGATGAGTCAGCCCGGCGCTGGCTTGGCGCTGAGCGGGGCTCAAGCCAAGCCCAGCTTACCTAACGCCGCAGGAATGCCTGGCTCAGCGGGGCTCCTGGGCTCTGCTCCCACACCCGGGCGCGCTGCGAGCCGCGCTTGTGGCCTCGGGCAGCCGGCTGCGTTTGGGAAAGCCGGGAAAAGGCTGCACAGTCCCAGACCTTTGCCCTGCAAGAGACTCCTCAAAGTGGGACCCACAAAACCACCCGAAAGCGCCTGCCTGGAGCAGGGTCTGTTCGCCCCGTTTGTCTCATCCCTGCTGGGCCCGGCAAGAAGGGCAGCTGTAAGGGCATAAACTCCTGCTCGTTTGAGGGCAGTGGTTATTTTCAGTGGCGTTTCACCCTGGCCCCTCTGTTGGGCACGTAGCAGGCCCCAGGGGCTCCCCTGGTTGGGTGTGAGTAGGTGAACCTACCAAAATGCTTCTCTAATGCTGCCCCTGCTGGGAAGAGACACCCTGGGTGTCACCCCTGCCACTGAACCTGGGCTCTGCAGCTGCTGAGGGTGAGGTGACGGCTCATGGACCGGGCCCCAGGTTCGCTCTTGTTTGTGAGAGCAGTAACATCCCTGTGATCCGTGTCTGCAGGGACACAGGAGTTGCTCCATGTTGAGGCTCCCACCCCACTGCTACCGTTGGTGAAAATGCTGTAGGAAGGTGCTTTTCAGAGCAAAGCCACCCCATTTTGGTGGATTTGGTTTGGATCCGCAGGGGCTCTGGTGGGAAAGGCAGCTGGGAATGCTCACCTGGGCAAAACTTTCCGAGCACAATTGTCCTACAAACGAGGTGATCGCCAGCACTGACGGTCTCTCGGTGCCGTGCCGCATTCCCAGTGCCATAAGGTTCCCGAGCACTCTGTGGATGTGAATTATTTAAGCCTCACTGTGGTCCTTGGAGTACAGGAAGGCGTTGAGCTGCAACTGCCTCTGACAATGGAAAACAGGGATGGGAGAAGAGACGGGAAGAAAAGGGGAGGCTCCGGCTCCGACCATTCATGCTCCCTCTGTTTCACACCCTCTCATCCTTCCAGCTCTGCCTGTTTGCCTGTCACAACAGCCAGAGGGAAACGCTGCAAGTGCTGCAGACGCGGTTTGATCATAATCAGAAACCAACAGCAGGCAGGACCTGTTGTGTGTCTCCAAGACAATGCGCGGGGTTGGCGAGTGCCACGCATGTCGATGAGGCTGGGGAGCTCCCGGCGGGGCCGAGCGGCAGCCGGAGCCAGCGCCGAGGTTACCCCGAGAGAAAGGAGAAGCTGGGGGCAGGCGGGGAGCCGGGGCAGGCTGGCCGAGGGCTGCTTCCCCAGCCTCGGGAGCGGCGGCGGCTGCACACACACGCGCGCACACAGGCGCACTCGCTCACACACGCGCACGCTCAGCCTCCCGGTGCAGCTCCTCGCGGCTCTTTGATTCGCGAGGGAGGAAACAAGACCTCGTAGGAGCGGCAGAAGCGGCAGCTGTTGGCAAGATGCGCTGACAAAATTGGACGGGGAGAGAGATCTCCGATCGGTTTCGCCGCCTGGGCTGGAGCTGCTCCTGGGAGAGGAGCGGCGGAGGAGAGAGAGGAGGATGAGCAGCCCCTCCATCCCCGGGAAGATGGAGGCAAAACCTTTGTTCAACGTGCAGAAGGCTCTGGTGCAGCCTGTGCAGATGTGCATGTTGGATATCCCCCTGAGCGTGCAGGATGACGATGTGAGTAGCAGGCAGGGGAGCTGCCAGCCCGGGGCCGGCTCGGGGACGCGGTGGGTGTGAGAGGGGCAGAGAGGTGCTGTGACCCCACCCCGGCACCATGCGGGGGGTGGTGAACTTCTGGCAAAGTTGACGATGCCAAGAGCTGGCACCGCCTCCAGATGTGACTGTTTCCTCTCTGAAGTGGTGTATTTTGAGGCAGACAGTGGCGCTTGCCAAATCCAGGGCACCAAAACGAAAGGAGGGGTTTGGGAGGGAGGGGAAGCCTTTCTGTGTGGAACAAGAGTCGCGTTGTAGCTCGATGCAAAAGGGGAGCGTTCGCTGTGCGTGTCCTGGCTCTGCCGCCCTGGAGCGGCTGGCGGGTGTGAGAGCCTGGGAGGCAGCTCTGCCTTCACACACCTTGGTGTAGTGTCACCCTGCCTGGTGTCACCATCCGCGGGCATCGCTCCTGCCCTCTCGCTCTGCTGCAGCTGCAGGGTTTGGTTCACGATGCAAAAACTGGTGTCGATTGCAGCATCGAGGCAGAGCTTTCCCAATGTGGGTCAGGGGATTCCTGCTGAGGGCTCCTCTTGTCACCTAAACTCTGCCCCTCACAGAGACGCCCCGAATGTGGCCGTGCATGAAGGACCCTGGTGTAAAGCTACCGAAGAACCCAAAACCAGGGGCAATGTTTTTTAGGGCTGGTGGGTGGCGAGCGGTCGGTGTCCCACCTGTGTAAGAGTTTTGGGTGTGATCCAGGTGCTGTTAAAATCTGAGGCAAAACTTGCTTTGATTTTGGGAGCAGGGAAAGCCCATCTCTTGCTGGATGTGCTCAGGGTGTGTAGTGTCACTGCAGGAGCTTTAAATCTCGATTTTCTCCATGGCCATCAACCGATGTGTCACAATCACTGTTACCTCCTCCTCAGCATTGTGTGTGCGTGTTTAAAGAGGTGAAATGACAGCACAGAAAGGAGCCCAGCTCCCTGGGAGGAGGCAGCACTTTCCTGCAGGGCGGTGTGTTGGATCCCGGCAGGGGTGGGGAGCCCCCAGCTCAGCATCCCGAGTGTCCCTGCAGGGACAGGGGACTTGCAGGGAGCCTCCTATTTTTAGAAACACCCCGAGGGGCTTTGCCAGGATCGACGGTGTCGCTGCACTAATGAGGATAATGAGGATACCTGCGACGGCCACTGCGGAGCTGCCGGGGTGTGCCGGGGGTGGGCAGCGCGCCCCGAAAGCGCAGGTGCCTCCTGCAGCATTCCTGGGAAGGAGGGAGGGAGGGCAGCCGGGCGGTGGGAGGTGGCTGGAGCGTGGGATGAAGCGGGGGAAGCAGTGCCTGGGCGCTTTATTCTCCTTCAGCTCGATTCCTAAGCAGCAGATTTCCCGGGGCTTACGGCAGGCGATCTCCATTCCTGCTCAGCAGTGCGATCTGGTGCTGGATTTCCCTGCGGCCCCTGGTGCAGCGCGGGGGGATCCTCAGGGTTTGCCCGACACAGGTGGAGGCTTCCCTGCTTCCCTCCCTGCGCTGGGCATCGGCTGGGAGCAGGCACGGGGAATGCCCTGGCCTGGGTCACTCGGGGACCTCTGCTCGCTTGTCACGTTCCTGTTTTTTTGCAGAAAAGAGAAATAATTTTTAAGAGGGCCGTGCAATGTGTTAGTGCTGGGTTTTTTAATTCGGTTGGTTGGGTTTTTACCAATTCCTGTGAGCTCTCTGGAGGCTGCCGGGTGACAGCCGGTCCTGGCAATCGTCACGGTGAGGCACTGGTTGGTAACTGGCACATCAGGGTGTCCCCAGCCCTCGGGTCATGGCCGGGGCATTAGTGGAGGGCAGGAGAGGTTCGTGCTTCCCTGCAGAAACTCGAACTGCCAGGGGGTCACAACAGGAACTGGTCTCCAGCATCCCCACTTTCACATTTCCCAGCCATGCTCACGTCTCCCAGCTCTGGGCCCACCGGTGCTTTCACCCCCTGCCCTCTCCTGCTCTGGGCAGAGTGGGATGAAACCGCCAGGGGCGAGCTCTGGCTGGCAGCACCCGTGAGCAGGAGGTGGATCAGGGGCTGCTCTGCCTCTCCATGCTCAGATCCCCCTGCTCCGAGGCTCCGTTTTCCATTCCTGGAAAGCGGGGGCACAGCGGGCCCCATCGCTGGGAGCTCCGTCTGCTGCAAAACACAGCCTGGTGGGGAAACGCCAGCAGGGAAATCCTGAGTGGCATTTTTGTCTGTGGGGTGATGGGGAAACTCCTCTTTCAGAGCTGAAATATTCCCCCAGCCAGGCAGGGTTTGGTGTCTCACACCCACCCGCAGGTCCCTGCTCATCTCCTGCCGTCGCTTCCCCGGTCTGCGTGGGCAGCGGGGAGGGAGCAGTGTTGGCATTTCCCCCTCTATTTCAGGACTTTCATCTCTATTTCAGGCTCATTAATTTCCTTTCTTCTTGGAGACGGCACAGGCAGGTTGGGGAAAGTTTAGGGGCTGCGTTACCTGGGGCTCTTCTGCAGGATCCTGTCCGTCAGTGTCGGTCACCAGCTGGGACATCCCTGTGGGAAGGCCAGGTTTGAGAAATGGCCTTTCCTCCTGCTGCAAATCCATTCACTGAACACCCAGCTGGCCTCTTCCAGGCTGGATTCCCGGGGACTTTTGACTTCAAAAAGGAGCAAGGCAAAAACCCAGGTTGGGACAGCCCACAAAAACGTGAACCTCTGGCTCAAGTCTCTTCTCCTGGGGCAGCAACTCTGTTGGGTCAACATCCCATACTCCTGTTTTTCAGTGAAACTTCTCTGCCCCAGCAATGGACTGGGTCTCCTCTGGGGACATTTCACCAGCTGGCAGTGGAGCACTGGAGGTGCCAGCTGGAAGGAGAGCATCTCCCCCAGGGTCCCCTCAATGTGCTGCTGTGTATCAGGCAGAGGAGACTCTCGTTCCTGCCTCCCTTGACAGCTTTCAGTGAGGTTGTCAATCCCCCCTTTCATAATTCAGCCACAGCAGTTGCAAAATTGCCCAGAGTGCCCCTTTCGCTGTGATGGGGAGGGATTTCCAAAGCTTTGCTAATAAAAGAGCAACAGTTTCTGTGTCTGGGAGGTGGGGAAATCAATGAGCAGGCTGTCGCAAGTGACAGAACGGCTTTTTGTGGCATCTCAGGCAGTTCCCTGCCATGATGGAGCTTTATGGCTCGCTGTTTGTCAGCTTCTTTGGCGACATCCACTCCCCGGCAGTGCGAGCCCGCGGGGCTGGGAGGGAGCGGCGAGCCGATGTCCCGCGGGGGTGGGACGCTGCTGCCCGGTCCCAGGGCATCCCTCCTGCCTGCTGGGTCTGTCCGCCCGTGCCTGGGCATCCCAGGGCATCCCTCCTGCCTGCTGGGTCTGTCCGCCCGTGCCTGGGCATCCCAGGGCATCCCTCCTGCCTGCTGGGTCTGTCCACCCGTGCCTGGGCATCCCAGGGCATCCCTCCTGCCTGCTGGGTCTGTCCACCCGTGGCTGGGCATCCCAGGGCATCCCTCCGGCCTGCTGGGTCTGTCCACCCGTGCCTGGGCATCCCAGGGCATCCCTGGCTGGTGCCATGCAGCGGTCACAGCCCTGTGTGGAAAGCGCCGGGAAAACCCCCCTTTGCTGCAGTGGCCGGTAAATGCAGGTCAGGGAAGAGCAGCACAGCCCGGGGGCTCTCCCAGCACTGCTCTCTCCGAGCTGGACATTCGGTGAAGCTCTACAGAGTGAGAAGAAATCGGGAAAATCTCATTGTCCCGCTCAGGCACTTGCATCCTCCGGAGCCTGTCCTGGCGGTCTCCCCATCTTTGCCTTCTCCCTTTCTCCTCTGTGATGTCCTAATAAGTGCAGGCGGTTTGACTTCAAAGTGGTTAGCAAATATTTTCCACTCCAGCGAGCTAATTAGTTAAATTACATTTCACATGCTAATTTATTCCTCTAATATTATTTTTTTTTTCCTCGGCACACTGAAATACGGGAGAAGATAAAAGCTTGGTTTGACCTTAGAGCCAGGCTCAGAGGAGCTGGAGATGGGAACAAATGATTAGTTCCCAGGTCTGCTGTAGCACAGGCTTATTCCCTGCCGCATTGGAGACCTCATTCGGCGGAGTTTTAAGAGTTTCAGCTGCCTGCAACCCGGGCATCCTGGGTGAAATGTTGTCCTCTGGCACCGAGAAAGAAAACTTTCAGATCAGCAGTAATGAGCTACTAATTTCCGGCTTTATTGTTCCTGTCTGCAGCACCGGTATCACCTTGGAGTGTTCCATAAATAGCTAATTAATCCTTGCGGGAGCGGGTGGGAATGGTGTTACTTTCCCCCACCGGGGCTGCAAAGGCTTTAACCGGGAGTCAAGTGGGGCCAGGGAGCTGATGCTGGTGTCAATCCCGGGTTGAAGCTTTCGGGGATGGAAAGGCTTTAACCGGGAGTCAGGCAGGGACAGGGAATTGCTGCCGGTGTCAATCCCAGGTTGAAGCTTTCGGGGATGGAAAGGCTTTAACCGGGAGTCAGGCAGGGACAGGGAATTGCTGCCGGTGTCAATCCCAGGTTGAAGCTTTCGGGGATGGAAAGGCTTTAACCGGGAGTCAGGCAGGGACAGGGAATTGCTGCCGGTGTCAATCCCAGGTTGAAGCTTTCGGGGATGGAAAGGCTTTAACCGGGAGTCAGGCAGGGACAGGGAATTGCTGCCGGTGTCAATCCCAGGTTGAAGCTTTCGGGGATGGAAAGGCTTTAACCGGGAGTCAGGCAGGGACAGGGAATTGCTGCCGGTGTCAATCCCAGGTTGAAGGCGGGGTGAAGCGATCGCTGCCAACGGCCCCGCGATGAATCAAAGTCTGCCGTGTCTGTATCAAAGGCTGTTTCTTTTCCACTGCCTGTGTATGGTAGATGTTATCGAGAGGGAGGAGCCGAAAATGAGCTCTAGGACCATTTCCTGACCACAGTTACAGTCAAAAACAGCAAATCCCTCCATCCCTGCTCTTGGCCAAAGTCTCCTTTTCCCCCAGGCAAATCATTGCTTGGTTTCTTTGGAGATAATGAGAAACTATGGAAAAAGGCTCCCAGGTTTAATTCTCATCTGTAAGGGCAGAGATTTAGGAGCACGCTTTAAAGTCTCAGGATTTCTGGGAGGGCTGAGCCCGTCTCACACCTTGTGTGTGTGTGTGCAGCTCCAAACCTGTCCATGAGGTGCTGTGGGGTGTCCCTGCAGCCCCCGGGGCTCTGTGTAACCCCTCTGTGCTGGGGGAGGGTCTCAAAGCACTGCCCCACGAGGCAGCCGAACCCCACCAGCTGCACGTGTGAATGTGCGAGGCCACGGGCACTCTGCTTTGTGCCTTTGTGCTGTCCCAGGAGCTTTTTGGGGTGGTGGCAATCCCTGTTTCCAGCCCTCAGTGAGGCGTCAGAGAGGGAAGAGTCGGTGTGATGGCTGAGCCCTTGCATTGGTTTAAAAGGGATGGGGAAAAATGTCCCTGATTGCTGCTCTTTGGGTCACTGGTGCTAAAACATCCAGAGTCTTCCCCTCTGCATGTGCCTGTGTTCACACACTGACTGAACATGTGAGACACAGCCCTGGGAGTGCCAGGCCAGTAATACCAGGGTTCCTGCAAATAAGCAGGTAGCAGGATGGTGTTGATGCAGACGAGAGTTGCTGAAGTAGAGTGAAAACACAGAGCTCTGGAGCCTCAGACAGCGTCTGACGCAGCTCCCTGGGGTACAGCCTGTCTTGGGGCTCATCCTGGGCTTGTCATTACTGCCTGAACTCTGTCACCTCTGGGACATGCTGTTTGCAGGTTTTGAGATGCCTGGCGCTCACCAAACGTCTGTCTGGCCCCTGCGTGGCCACACCAGTGGGTCTGTGGTGGTCACCTCACGTGTGCCACAGCTCCAGGTGCTCACCAGCACTGCAGGGGCTGGAATTGCCTGACCAGCTCTCACTGCTGCCCTGATGGAGTCATGGGTGCAATTAAAACTGAGCTAATTCTCAGTGTACTGCGAGGCAGAAGGAGCTGGCGTTTCCAGTAATTGTTCAGTCGATCTATTTTCAGTGTATTTCTCTAAGTGGCCTGGCTGGGTCTGTGCTTGTGAGAAAACGGGGTGAAATACCCTGTGCCACATCCTCAGCTGGTGCACATCAAGGTAAATTTTGGTGGCATTACAACCTGTCTCTAGCTAAGAAGGTGACGTTCAAGGTGACCTCCTAGAGCGTTTCTCTGCTTCTTTGCTCTTCCTCCCCATCCTTCAGCACCAACTTCTCTGTCTGAAGCTCGAGGGCAATGTGAGAATTTGCTCCTCGTGCAGCTTTTACTCTGTAGATGTGGATCTCCTGGAGGTACAGGCTCTGCCTCTTGCACTTTCCCTTTCTCCAGTGAAATGGGATCTATTCCCTGCGCTTTCAGCTTTCTCTCTCTCTCTCTGCTCTCAATTTCCATCCCGAGGATCCCGTGGGGACCCTGGAACTCGGCAGAGCCTTTTCTCGTGGCTCCGGGCGCTGCCGAGGCAGCTGCACAGCCAGGTCCCTGTGCCCGTGTGCTGCTGGCAGGAGCTGCCTCCATCCCTGCCCCCGGGGCTGGGCACCCTGACTCACGGCAGGTCGGCCACGGAGCAGCTGTCTCCTGCCAGTTTGATTCAATAAGGGCCCGTCAGTGCAATTTGCTGTCATCTGTCACCGTGCAGCGGGCTCGGGGCAGCGCCTGCACAAGCAGCTGTTGCCGGAGCGTGCCGCGAGCGCTGCCAGCGCTGCCCGGTGCCCACGTGTGCTCAAATAAGGCAAATCCAGTTTGCTGACCGGTTTGGCACAGCACAGGCCATCAGAGGCAGGTTCTTTGCTGCCTGCTTTGGGTCTTTGCCAGGGCACGGGGGCAATTTGCCGCTGGCTGTCCTGCCCTCCCTAAGCGGAGGCGGTGAGTTGGAGATGCGGGTGTTGCCCGCCCGTGGCTCCATCCCTCCTCTGCACAGCCTCTCATTCCGGATCCTGCAGCGGGGCCGGAGCAGGGACAGGGCTGTCATCGCTACAGCCACTGGTTTGGAGTGTGCCAGCTGCAAACACAGGGGAAATGGAGGTTCTGCCCCATCCACAACCCTTAACATGACAGCAGAACACGGGCGTAACCCCGGGCATCTCCCATCCAGGGACTCCATCCGAGATGACCCCATTTAATTACCCCGTGTTTCAAGGAGCCCTGGGGCTGTGCAGCAGCCGAGACAGCTGCGAGTGGCAATGCTGAGTGCGCCTGACACGCAGTGAAACGCCTCGAGCTGGACCCTGCCTGGCCTCGGATGTGGCTGCCACCACAGAGGTGGCGGCACCGCTCCCCGCTGACACAAGCCCTGCTCCTGTGGTCTCTGGTGTCGCTGAAATGCCCTCCTGTCACACACAGCCGCTGCACGGCTGCTCCTCGGGCAGCACCGACGAGCCCCGGGGCTCCTGGCTCCGCTCCAAAGCCGACACATGGCTCTGGTGCATCCCCGGCCCTTCGCTGCTCACTGGTGTACCTGCGCAGGAGAGAGCAGCTCGCTCTTGTTAAGCATTGCCAAGCACAGATAGGCACCGCTGCTGTGCCCAGATAGGGCTGGATTTAGGCGTGGGAGCTTCAAATAACACTAAGAAACGACCCTGCCAGGACCCTGTCCTGTAACAGCTTGATTTGGCCACTGCTGGCTGTTAAACGGTGTTTAGATGCAAGGAGCATCTTTGGTTTCAGTGCAGCTGCTTGTGAGGTGGTCAAACCCTGCAGCGAGGGGACACAGCGAGATGCAGCTCGGCTCTTTTAAGAACCTGGAGGGCTTTGGTTGCTTTGGTTGTTGTGGTATCAACACCGCTGGAAGGATTGGCTCCACTGCCCCACGAGTTGGTTCTCCCCAGATCTTCCTGCCCCATCAGATGAGAGTGGTGTAACAGGCCGGGCAGGGCTGGTGGTTCAGCTGGGGCAGAACTTGTGATATTTGGTGTTTTTAACTCCTGGCTCCTGGAGTCACGTGCGTGGCATCACTCGTGGTGTCTGGAGAGGGCAGCGCACGGTGCACCCCAGTATTGTGGTCCAGAGCTCAGGCTTTGGGGCATCGCCTCCGTGCAGATGCTGGTGAGGGCCTGACTTTAAGAACCTCAAAGATTGGCTGCATCCAAAGTCTGATTCGTTGATTTTCTTGTGTCGTCTCTGTGCAGGCATCTCCTCAGCCCTGTGTCCTCACTCCTCTCCTGGCTTCTCCGGGCTTGTGCCAGGGTTGTCCCTGGGTGTGCCGGGGCTGCAGCAGCTTTTGGCAGCAGGACATTGGGTCTTTGCTCCCTCTTCACAGCCCAGGAGCAAGGAATCCCCAATCCCATCCAATCCCATCCTGCTGACAGCTGCCTTTGTCATTTGGGTGCTGCAGCCTCCCAGAGGACAGCTGGCAGCATCAGGCCCTTCACCTGGAGATACTGAGGAGCTGTTTGGGGTGACGAGGCTGGTTTGGGTGTGACAATCTTGGTAGTGTCTGGCTGTGACGTTGGTGACAGGGAAATGCAGTGCTGACCCGAGACGAGGGGGCTTCCTCTCCTCTCCCGCCTGCCAGGAGAGCAGCACCTAAAAATCCCCCTTAATAACCCCTTTCCGCTCATCCTTCTCCCTTTAGGCTCCCGCGTGCATTGCTCTGAGAGTCAGGGGGTTTTTCTTTCATCACAGAGCCTTCCCCAGCACTTCTTCCCGTGCTGGAAACCGAGCGCAAGTTACAAACTGCAACCCAGCGAGGAAGGAGGGGCGATGTGGTTTGTGGTGCCAGAGCCTGGGCTGGCCGAGCAGAGCAGCTGGGAGGCTCTTCTGCAGGCTCTGGGGAGAAGAGCTGAGGGCAGGGGGAGGCAGGATGGGATTGGGGATTCCTCTGTGGGGTCTGGCAGTGTCGTGGTCGTGGCTCGGGGAGCCCCTGACCAGGGGGGTCCCGCCTGGGCAGCCCTGGAGCTGTCTGGAGGCAGGAAATGGAGACTTAATCCCTCCCCACCCTGCTGTGTGCAGAGCAAGAGGGAATCAAAAGCAGCTGAAAATCCCGGATTTCCCTTTCTGTTTGGCGGGGAGAGATTCGGGAAGCACAAGGGAGGAGAGACAGACGAGTTCAGTGGGTGCAGCTCCACCTTTTCCCGACGCCTCTGCACCCACAGCCCCTGGGGGGGAGCTGGCCCTCGCAGCCCTCCCCAGTTATTTTGGGGTCAGTCAAAGACCTGGATGCTGCTGACAGCCCAGCTGGTCACAGAATGGCCCCAGACTCCACCTGAGACCTGCACCACGCTTCCATTCCCAGGGGCCCTCGAGTGCCAGCTGTGCCCCGGCACAGCCGCCCTGGGAAGGAGCTTTGTAAAAAGGTGACTCTCAGCCGGGGCTGGGGCGAGGAGGGCGAAAGGGAAGCTCCCCGGGGGTTTGGCTGTTGTGAAAGATGACTCAGTGCATGCCCAGGCTGGGTGGCACCGTCTGTGCCGCCGCGTTACGTGCCCGCGTGTCACGGAAACCCTGACGCTGCTCTGCGTGGCATGAGCGGCATTGGGTAATGAACCATCGGTCCGGGTCCAATGTTCACTGCTGAGGATAAAAAAGTGGCCCTGCAGTGGTGCTGGCAGCTCAGGAGTGGATGGGTCAGGCGGGAGAAGCTCCTCAGGGCCTCGCTGCTGCAGAAAGTCTGGATGACACCCTCGGGGAGCAGCTTGTTCCGCTCGCCGCCCGCTCCCTGACCTGCCTGCAGGAGCTCGGGTCGTGTTTCTTCGCTGTTTTTCCTGCAGTTAGGGGACCCAGAAAGAGCTTAAAATCTAATTTCTTACCAAAATCAGGCCAATGCTGTCACGGTGTCCCTGTGCCCGTGCCCTCTCTCCCCAGATGACTCCTGAACCTGCTGGCCTGCGCCGCGCGGATCTGGCCGAGGGCTCGCAGATAATTAAGTCTATGCAGAGATGATGAAATGAGATGGTTGAGAGAAGGAAAAGAATCTTGTAAATGCCCCAAAACATCTGTAGCATGAGTTCATGTATTATTAGACACCAGCGAATCCACGTGGGAGATGCTTCTTACAAACACTTAACCGCAGAAACATTTTCATTCTCGGTTTGTACATTTTTAGGCACCGAAAACAGTCTCGAGACAAAAAAAACCATAGGAAGTTGCAGTGCTCATGGGATAACCTTTTTATTTTAATAAAACCTGAGATCCTTCGGCACTCGACGTGATTCCCAGAGCCAAGGCTTGCAGGAAAAACAACATAAATCACGGACTCGAAGGTGAAAAGTTGGGAGGGTCAGCAGCGCTGTGGCCGGGCTCAGCCGTGGGGGTGACTCGGTGGCACTCGATGACTTTGTTGATATTTGTGCCACCGGAGCTGAGGGACAAACCCGGCCCTCAGCCACTGGCATTCGGTATTGTTTGGAAGAGCACTGCTCCTCCATGCCAAAACCCCCACCACAAAAAGAGTCCTGCTGGCCACGGACAGAGGCCCTGGGATAATTTCCCCCGCTGAAACAATGCGGAGCGGAAACCTTTTAACGTGGTAATTACCAAAGGGAAAATAATTTTTTTTTTTTAAACATCCTTTGTCTGAGCTCCTAACAATACCTGGGAATACTGAAAGACTTTTCCAATTCTTAATTGACTTTTCAGCCATGTCACTGTTTGTTTCATCTCTGCAATAGCCGGCTCGGGGCCGGGCAGTGAAACTTTCCCTTTCCAGCTCTTGCCAGCCCCTTTTCCTGGCTCTCACGTGGCCAACACCAGTAAGTGTGTGCTCAGGCTGTTACAGCACAATGTTTTCGTGTCCACTCGCTGCGTCCCTGCCCAGCCCGTGGTGAATTTGGCCCAAATGACTTGGCAGGGGCCGCGCAGTGTCAGCACCGGGGCGCGCTGCCTGCTGGTCCAGCTGCCGGACGTCTCTCCTGCTGCTGCTCCTCCTGCAGCTCCTCTCCCTCATCCCTGCGGCTGTTCCGGGCCCTCTGGCTCCTCTCTTGGCTGCTCGCTTTCCATCACATCAGCTCCTCGCTCTGCTAGAGCCTGGCTCCAAGGTTTCACTCCTCACTTCAGATCAAGTCAGCTTTCCTGCAGCTTCCCGACGCGTCTGGGGTTTGATTTATGCTTTCCCTGACGTTTGTACGGTCAGAGGAGGTACAGGACTATTGTTGGAACATCCTTTTCATATCCCCTCTTAAGGGGCTTTGTTCCTGTTTAACTGGGTTTCTTATTTTCAGTAATCTCAGTTCTTCATTGGTGTTATTAACGTTGTGTGTGTGGAACACGTTGCTGTTGCTTCGCTTATTCCCATGATCTGGCATTTAAATCTGTTCCACCTCATTCCTACCCTGGGATAACTCTTTGTACTACGTGTAAATCTGTTTCATTTCCCTACCTGTATCTCTTTGGATCAGCTCAGCACCTTGCAGCCTGTTTGGCTCCATTTTTAAGCTGGCCTCTAGATATAATTTAATCTTGTGCAAGGTAGGAACTCCACGCGCTTCTTCCCTGTGCCTGTGCTATGGCATCACTTTTCTCTTGGACTTCTCAGCAGCTCCATGGCATCATTCCCTCCCCTACGTGTGTCCGGGCACGTCCTTCCAGCAACGGGGGAATGAATGGTGCTGTTCAGGTTCAGGGAGCTGAGTCTGAGCGTGCTGGGGTGGTGACACAGACGCCGGGCTGCATCGCTGTCCCCAGGGAGAACGAGCAGCGTTGGGTCAGAGCACGTCCCCAGGTGCTCAGCCATGCCCTGCACGTGCTGTCACCCGGGCAGAGGGCAGGGGGGAGCCTCTCCTGGCCTTCCCTAGCCCAGGAGAGAGCCGGCGGGAATAAAGCTGGAATAAAGCTGGAATAAAGCTGGAATAAAGCTGCCCTCCTGCTCTCCTGGCTGGAGCTTGGGATGCACAGACTGGTCCCAGTTCCCTGCCTGTGAGTCTGGCACGGGTGAGGGGGGTGTAGCTGTCCCTGCAGCAGCACAGCCCACCTGCACCAGCCGGGAGCTTGGGCTGGGATAGGAGCTGAGGAGGAGGAAGAGCCTCTCTGCCAAGCAAAGTTTCTCTGTTATGGAGTTACAGTTTCTCTGTTATCCACTGGGATTTCTCCATGGATCGGTTGTCAGAGCCTCTCATTTCTGGGATTCTCCTTTTACACGATTCAGCTGAATGTGTCATTCTGGCTGCTTGTTGTCAGTGGAAAATTGTGCTGCCTGCCCTTGGACGTGTTTTTGAAAGGTGAGCAGAGCCAGAGCTCTGCTCTGTTCTGTATCCACCCAGGTGGTGGATGTGTGTTTTCAATAGAAAATGAAATCTCGCTATTTCGTTTCACTTTCCTGGTAGATGAGAAGGGCTGGCTTGATTTCAGAAATGATCTTCAGGGGCTACACCTATTCCCACCTTTCCCTGGAAATTTTTGTGGCTCCATAACCTTTCCCCTCTTTTCCACCGGTGGTTTTCCTCTCCCCGGCTGTTCTGCAGAGAACCCATGCGAGCGAGGATGGAAATTACAATAACGGAGCACCTGGGAGGCTCCAACTCGCCCCACGCCGATTGCTAAGCAACACAGAGAAATGTTTTTCCTGTTTTCCTTTCGGTTGCAAGCACCTTAGGTGGTATTTGTTCAAAGAGCTGACTGAAACGTTCTGGCAGAAAGGTGATAGGGAGATAAAAGCTGCCTCTAAAGACAAACAGCTCAAGAAATAATAAGTCCTTAGCAGAGGGGCTCTGGTGTGTCTGCAGTGTGTCAGGCTGGAGCAGCCCAGTGCCTGCTGAACCCTGGGGAGCGTGTGGCCGGCGTGGGGAGCCACGTGGGAAAAGGGAAAATGGGAAAAGGGAAAACGCTGCCACCCAGAGCTGCAGCTGCAGCTTCCTCCCGCTGTGGGGATGGTCCCTAACAGAACTCGCTGGGGGTCTTGTGATCCTCCCACAACAGCGGGCTCTGGGTGAGCTTTGGTCCCTGTGTCCCCCTGCAAAATGCTGTGAGGTCTCTTGGAGCTTTTCACACCTTGGGCCCTGCTGTCTTCGGCTTTTGGGGCGCCTTTTCATGTTAACAGTTGTATCTTGCCTCTTATTTTACTGAGTATTTTCTTCTTTGCTGCGAAGGAATCCAGGTGCCCGCCTGAAGTGTGCTGTGGTCACTTCTTTCTGAGAAATTGGCTTGATATCCCCCTGCCCCACATGTTGGCCTTGTTCTGATGAGCTTTCAGAGGTCAGAAAGCTTGGAAAGCAGAGGTTTGTGTTGTTGCTTGCTGCCCTAATGGAAGCTCCTCAAATACTTCATAAATTCTGGAGAAGAGAAGGTTCTGGGGCAATCTTAGCATCCCAGTGCATAAAGTGGCTTCAAGAGAGCTGGAGAGGGACTTTGGACAACGGTCTGGAGTGACAGGACAAGGGGCAATGGCTTTAAGATGAAGGGAGGGTAGGTTTAGAATTAGAGACTAGGGAGGAATTCTTCTCTGTGAGGGTGGGGAGGCCCTGGCACAGGGTGCCCAGAGAAGCTGTGGCTGCCCCATCCCTGGAAGTGTCCAAGGCCAGGTTGGACGGGGCTTGGAGCAGCCTGGGACAGTGGAAGGTGTCCCTGCTCTTGGCAGGGGCTGGAACAAGATGATCTTTAAGGTCCTTTCGAACCCAAACCTGTTGGAATCCAAAAATCCTGTTGGAACTCAACCCAAAACAATTCTGCGATTCTACTACGGCCGAGGGGACGGAGTGAGGAGTAGGATGGAGGAGAAACATTCCTGCAAACTCTCGAGTCTCCGAGGCTCGTGGAACAATTGCGTTGCCATCGCTGAGCTTCAGGAGCTGCAGCCTCCGCAGGAGATGCCGTAGCCCAGCTGTGCACAGGGGCTGCAGGAAATGAAACACAGAATAGCTGGATGGAGACTTTGAGATCCTGATTGCCCGGGGATTTGCAGTGCTTCCTCTGCTAGGAACCGGCAGTAATGAGGGGCTTGCCTGGCTGTGTGAATGCTCGGTGTGGAAGGAGAGCTGTGCTCCCGAATTAACCCGGCTCTGGATCCGTGGCTGCTCGTGGGGGGCCGTGGGGAGCAGGGAGTGCTGCAGCTGGGGAACGGCTGCCCCTGGCAGAAGGGGAACAAAGTGCAGGAGAGCCCGAGCCAGCCTTCCTCCCTGCCAGCACAAAGAGTTCCCAGTGCCTGATCTGTCGGAGACGGCGCCGACAAAGGCCCAAAACCTGGAGGCAGAGTGCTCCAACTGCCCTGGGTCTGAAACACCCAGCAGAGAACCTCCTGAAATCCATGCCTGCTGTAAGCCGTGGCAGGTGGTGGGTGGCTCACCCCTGAAATCTGGTTAAATCAGGGCACTGATCGTGCTGCAAGTGAGAATTGGGTCTGCGGGGGCTGGCTGAGATCTGTTGGTCCCCGAATTTGGGGAGCAGTTGCCGTAAGCTGACATCTCTCTGTCCAGATTGTATGAACGGAGCAGTGACATCGTTTTCCCTTCTTGCACAAGCTTTTCCCCTTGTCCCGAAGTGGGAGAGATAATACTGGTTGTTTATTGTTGGATAATGATGATGATGATTATTATTATTATTTCATATAAAATTCCAGCTGAGCCCGGGCACTGAAAATAAAAATCTTTTCCAATTAAAATTGGAATGCCCCAAAAGCTGTGATCTGGCACATAACGCCTAACCTTCAGTCAGTAATTCTTGTAAATAGGGAGCACATTTCCTCCAAAATACCTTAAAAACAGCCAGAAAAAGGGCTTCCCCAGCTGCACAATAGAAGGAAGTGCTATGGGCTCCACGTTAGAGCCCGACACAGACGCGCCTTGTGAGCTGGTGCCAGAGCTCGGGACAGAGGCCGGATAATGTTGCAACTCCCACATAAAGCAGCCCAGTTCCCCTCAGAGGCTGCTGGTTTGGGTCCTTGGTTCCCTCGCTGGTCCAGCAGTGAAGGCTGGAGGTGTGTGATGCTCCAGAGGGGCTCAGCTCGAGGTGGTGAGGGTGATTCCTGCCTTCTCTGCTCGGGGCTGAGATCAGCTGTTTGCAGCTCTTGGCATCGGTCCTGCTGTAGTTTCACTGAGGCTCAAAGGGAATTCGGGTTTGTTGGGGTGGTGGCAGTGCCCTGGGGGCGGTGGCAGTGCCCTCGGGGTGGTGGCAGTGCCCTCGGGGTGGTGGCAGGAGTGCCGGGGTGTTTGTGGGCAGCTGATGCCATGCAGGAGCAACCCCTGTGGAAGTGTTTGTGAGCCACGCTTCGGGGTGGGCAGCCCCGCTGGGTGGGGAAAAACCCCACAGCAACACTGGGCACAGAAAGTGGGTCACTGGGAGTTTTGCCCTGTAGGAAATACACTGGAAAGCCCCGCTCGGCAGCAGAGCAGGGAGATGAAAGCAAAGGAGGGCTGGAGGATGGAGCTGAGGGAATTCTCAGACACCATGAGCCTGGATGTGCTGAGGAGAGACAACTCGGGGTCCAAGCTGAGCCCAGTTATTAACCGAGGTCTGAATCTGCAGGTCCTGCAGGTCCTGACCATAACAGATTGACCCAAATTGATTCCAAACCAGAAACTGGCTGAGAGTTTCCAAAAGCCCCTCTGTGTTACCCTCCCCACGTTATTGACCGTGCAGGAAAGGCTGGAGGCTGCGGCAGAGGAGCAGAGCTGCTCTGGTGTTGGCCCTGCGGGTTTGTGTTTATCCAGCCAAGAGCTGATTTCGGAGTGGTGGAAGGACACAAAGTGATGGATTTCCCGCAGCACCCAATTCCTGGGCCTGCCAGACTCACTTGGGACATTCACAGATGACATCAAAAGGCTCGGGCTGTTGTGAAAAGTTTTTTGCTGAGTTTGCCAAGTGCAAATTGATAGTATATTTTTTTAATGAGTCACTCAAGCATTGATCGTTTTCTTAAATCCCCGAAGTCACGTGCATGCCGATGAATTGCATTTTGCAACAATTTCTAGACCTTCAAGGGTGCCCCGGGGGGGAAACCTGAGGGTGTGATCCCGCCTGATCCCTTTCAGCTGTGTGCTTAGAGGCAAATAAGAAGGCCTGAAAAGTTATTTGTTTTGAATCTCATGATTTTCGAGAGCCTTGCCCCTGACGGCTGAGTGTTTGGGGTGAGCTACGCAGAGCAAACATCCTGAACTTGGGCTCCTGACCCTGCTCTGAGTGTTTTGCTTTTCAGACCCAGAAGGTTCCCAAGAGAGGAGAAAGGAAACTGACTGGCTATTTTTAAACCCTCGCAGTTGCCTTCCTGCCTTATATTATTTATTATCCATTATCAGAAGTGTTTTTCCCCTGAAACCATCTTTAGTGGTCAACCGAGGGACGGTGAAAATTGCCCATGAAACAGAGCTGCATCTTTCTGCAGAGGTCAGACGAAGCTGGAGGCTCTGGGAGGGCTTTGCCAGCTGAAAATGAGTGGTGCTGTTGTTTGTTGTGTGCACTCGAGCGGTGCCAAGCAATTCCAGGGGTGGCCTGTGATTACTCTGCCCTCAGACTCAAACGTGAAGCAAAGCAGAGCCTCCCTCCCAAAGACTTCACAGCCCAGAGAGGCAACGCGGATTTCTGCTGGAAAACCGGTCCCTGCCTCTGATTTTGGCACGTCCCGAGCAGAGCGATGCACGCCACCGAGTTTCACACCACATCTTGCAGTGTCACATGGTTCCTGCATGACGTGTCGGTGGGGCTGGGGACGCCTCTGCACGGAGCAGCATCGCATCCTCCTGCGGTGGAGAAAGCTCTGGGGACCCACCTGGCACTGCAGGGTGACCTGGGCAGGGGTCAGGGCTGGATCTCTGTGCCTAAAAATGTGTATTGCCCCCCGAGGTGTGGGGCTGCCATGGGCAGTGCAAGGCCGTGCTGCTGGGCTGGGTCTCCTTTCCCAGAGTGTCCAGGAAGTCCCCTTTGACCTCTTTGGCTCCAGATAAAGCAGGACAATAGCCCACGTTGTCCTGGCTCATCTTTCTGCCCGGTAAACTTTCCAGTTTGAAGCCTATCACAGCCTGGCAGCTTTGTTAATCCCTTCCTGCCCGGGCAGGAGCTGCTGGTGCCCTGGGCAGAGCTGGACGTGTGAGCCTTGGCTCCACGTCCTCGCTGGAAATGAAGCTGCGGGGCTGGAAGGCCCTGGGAGGCTGATGTTATTTCAGCTGCAGAGGGAGCTGAGGCATGAAAGTCCAGGTTTTGGTGGTGTCAGCAGCAACTGCCCGGACCCTGTGATGCAGTTTCTCAGCAGCGTGTGAGGAGGGAAGGGGAAGAGCAGGGGAGAGCTGGAGCACGCTGTGCTCAGCACGGGGGGCTGATGAATGACAAACAGCTTTGCCCGTTTCTCTCTGCCTCTGAAAACAAAATTATCTTGCAGGGGTTCTCTAAAGTGGGATCTGCAACCCTGCTGTCCCCCAGGCTCCTTTTGCTTTCTAGAGTCCCGGCTGGGCTGAGAGCAGGTGCCCTGGTCGCTAATCCCCCCTTTGCCTGTGCATGGGGGGCCTGGCACTGGCTCACCGTGGGTCACATCATCTCCCAGGGGACGCTGCCTGCTGCCCCCGCAGCGCTGTGACCGTGTCACGCCACAAAGCCCAGCTGCGGCCAGCGAGGGGCTGGGCAGCGCCCTGAGCACTGCTGGTGGGGGCTGAGCTCATGAGCTGAGATAACACTCAGATGAAAAACACGTGCTGATGATATTTACGTGCTTGTAGTTAACGCTTTTTCTTTGGCGAGTGGCGTGCGAACCCCAGGTGCTTCGTGAGCACCTGGTGACACAAAGAGCGTCGCCCAGAGCCGTTGTCACCTGTGTGATTTTGCTCCCTCCCACCGCAGGTAACACCCCGGTGTTTCCCGCAGCCCCCCGAGCACTCTCCTCCCGCCCGCCGCCCCTTTTTGTGGCCTCGGGGCTTTTCACGCCTCCCGTGTCCCCGTCCCCCCTCCCCGAGGGGGCC
>VZTA01015448.1:0-32315 GCA_013398855.1 Mohoua ochrocephala | reverse complement strand
GGGGCCGGGGATGCGGCGGCCCCGCCGATGGTGAGCCGCCGCCGGGCCCCGCCGCACCATGTCCCCGCCGGCCCCGAGAGGATGTTCGAGGGCTGCCGGCGGGCGAGGAGCCTCTGGGGCGGCGTCAAGCTGGAGGTGGCCGGCGAGAGCAGCCCCGTGGTGCTGCACAGCTTCACGCAGCTCGACCCCGACCTGCCGCCGCTGGAGGTGAGTGCGGGGTGCGGGGGATGCGGCGCCACTGCTGCGCGGGGTCTGGGGGGGATCTGAGCGTGGGGCGGGCCCCGGTGCGCACCCCCGGCTGGTTTGGGGGGCTCTGCCTTGTTGGCAGCGTGGGTAGGGCTGGCCCGGAGTTTGTGGGCAGGCTGTTGCCCACAGAACGGTTTCGGCTCGAAGGGACCGTAAAGATCCCCACTCCCTGCCGTGGGCAGGGACACCTTCCACTGTCCCAGGGTGCTCCAAGCACCATCCAGCCTGGCCTGGAACGCTTCCAGGGATGAGGCAGCCACAGCTTCTCTGGGCAACCTGTGCCAGGGCCTCCTCACCCTCACAGGGAAGATTTCTTCCTAGTCTCTAATCTAAACCTACCCTCCTTCATCTTAAAGCCATTGCCCCTTGTCCTATCGCTATGTGCCCTTGCAAAAGTCCCTCTCCAGCCTTCTTGTAGGCCCCTTTCGGTACTTTAGGTGTTTCATTTTGTTGAATAAGTGGGTGCCCCTGCTTGGCTTTTTTTGCTGTGAGTCCCTGTGCCCCGGGGACTGGCGGGCAGCTGCCAGGCTCTGCTGGGAGAAACCAGATGCTCTCCCTCCAGGCATCCAGGGAAAGGGGCAGATTGTTAAAACTTCGGGCTTTTAATGTTTCATTCGAGACTTTGGCTGCGGGAGGCAGGAGTCTGCTCGGATCTGAGCTGCTCGTAAAGGCTTCGGGCTTGTCCAAACCACAAAAGTGTCCTCTGGGAAGGTTACGGGCATTGGGAGGACTTTCCTGGAGGATGCAAAATATTTGTGCTTGTTTGGATTCGACCTCGGCCGGTTCAAAGTCAGGCTGGTCCCAGCGAGGCCCGAGCGCTTTGTTGATGGCAGTTGCATGTGGAGGCACCCGAAATAATCTGAGTCAGAGCTGGGCCTTTTATCTTAGTAATGGATGATCGTCATCGGTGTGGTGGGAGTGTCGCGGATTGGGAGCAAACGGCGTGTCAGGAGCAGCTCAGCGGGAGGAAGGTTTTGGCGTTCAGAAGTCGCAGCCCTGGCGGTGCAGGGGTTAATACCAGCGAGGGTCAGCGAGTCTGGCTTTGCTGGGATTTAGAGCCAGCTGCAGATGTGCTGCTCTGGATGCTTCCCGCTGGAATGGGGGCAAACTGGGGGGGGGATCGCCACTAAAGCCTCTTTAGTTACTGTGCAGATATCCGCTGAGGGCAGCCAGCGTTTCGGGGAGGGCAATGGCTCCTTCTCCCGGTGCCAAACCATCAGCCCCACAACCTGCCCTGGAAAGTCTTGCTCAGCCACGGGCAGGAAGGGATGAGCTCAGGCTCCGGCCGTACCGATTCACCTCTGGCCTGGTGGCAGCGGCTCATCAGCTCTGCAGAGAGTTCATGCAAGCTCCATCCAGCTTGTTTTCCCCCCCTCTCCCCTCCCCGCTCCTCTCTCCTGGGGGTGGGCGTACTGACATGGTTTGGAGTACATCATCTGGTTCGTGTTATGCCTGGCAGGAAGTCCAGCCTCGCCGGCCCGCGGCGCTCCGGGAGGCTGAGGGGCCGCGCTTTTGGCAGGGAGAGAGCGAGAGCAGGGGGAGGAAAAGAGGGAAGAGAGGGGGTGATGCAGCGTGTGCTCCTCTCGTCCCAGGGGAGAGCCCGCCTGGCACACGTGAGCCCCAATGAACCCCAGCTGGAGGAGGCTGCGGAGTTCAGGAGAGGCTTTGGAGCATCTCGGGCGATGCGGCTGCGAGGGAAAAGTGGTGGGGCTGAGGGAGGCTTTGCGGGGTCCCTGCGGCCGGACCTCCTCCCGAGCTGTGTTTGCCCACATTTCTGTCCCGGGCTGTCCCTGGGTCTGTGCTGTGGAACGGTCAGAGCACAGCCCCAGCATCTGCTCCCTCGAGCTTTCCTCCCAGTCCTGAACAGATAAATTCCTTCTTTTTTTTCCCATTTGCAAGTGATGGCGAGAAAAGGGGCATCCCAGGGGGGTGCATGGTGACCCACGGCCTCCCGAGCAGCTTTGGGATGCGCGGGGTGTTCAGTGCACGGCCGAGGAAAGGAAAAAATGTGTCACTGTTGTGACAACTGTGGTGGCCTGCTGGGGTTGTAATCCTCGGGCAGAGCTGTAGGTGCACACTGAGAGGAGAAGGCAGATTATTTGAATGAGAACCCCCAGAGAGGTTTGCTGAGCCCCAGTGACAGTCCCCAGGTCCGTGGTGGGACCTCTGTCACCTCTGCCAAAGGGAGCTGTGCTGGATTTTGGCAGAGCCGTGGCAGCCTGTGGGTGGATAGTCTGGTCCCACAGGGAATAGAGGATCCCTGGAAAGCTGCAGGGAATGTGGCTCGATCTCTGGTCCTCGCTGAGCCCCCCGGGGGTGGCAGCAGGGAAGACTTTGCCTGTATCCCACAGCAACGGTATCGATCACCAGGCATCACTCTGAGGCCTCCTGGCCATGAGAGCCAAGTGTTCTCACCGTGATTTTAACCACGGGGGATGGAAAATTTAAACCGACTGTCTCAAGTGGGGGATTGACGGAGCAGCTTTGCAGACCTCTCGCTTTGACCTTTTCAGTTCCAACCCGTTCCCTATCAGCAGCCAGTGTCAATCCTTCCAGTCCAGCAGGAGCCACAGAGTGAATCTGGTGGCCCTCCTGGTCCTGCTGGCCGGGAATGGCCTAAAGCACCGCTGCAGATGACACAGACTGAAACTTTCACGAAGCTGATGTTGCTGAACCTCCGACGAGGCTGGGCCGACGACGCTTATAAAAAAAGCCCATGTCCTTGCCATTCTGGCTCTGTTTGTTTTCTGAACAATTAGGAGATTTTCGGTTGCTAAATGCATCCTTGAAAACTTGAATTGCTCAGCCCAGATGCCTTGGAGGTCAGTGCTTGTTCTTTACAGCTGGGAGGGAGGGGCAAAGACATCTCTTAAAAGCCATTTTCTTTTCGAATCCTATGGTGCCTTTGGAATAAGATCCTTTTCTCCCAGCCTGTTCTCCTCCCCCAGGCACAACCCGATATGTCCCTTGCAATTTGCCAGATGAACATCATCTGTTGGTATTTCTTGGATGGGGGACCTACCTTCTGGCTCCCTTCCAGAGAGGTTTGGAGCCGGTGGTGAGGCCTGGAGCAGGCTGGGACGCTGATTGTTGGTGGCTGGTGCAGGGTGGGAATAACAGAGGTGGGAGGGATTTTTTTATTATCATTTGATATGGTTGGAGAGAAGTTGGAGAGAAGCTTCTGAATGTGTTTGTGTAATATTTGTTTCAGTCGGAGGCTGCCATGCCCCGTTTCCATAGGGGTGGGGATCCCCGTGCTGGGACCTCGCTGAGGTTTTACTGGATTTAGCACCAGACTGGCAGCCCTGGAAACCGAAATCTTTGTTTGTCCTCAGGCTGAATGGGCAATCCACCCCCCAGGCCACCCCTGTCCTTCAGCATGGCTCAGCTTCAGCCCCCCACCCCAGATCACACTACTGCTCCTCTACAGCCTCTCTTTTTATGGCTCTCAGGGTGGCATCACTGGGCAGGGGCAAGGAAATGCAGCCTTGGAGTATTTCCCCGCTTCCCTGTGCCTGGCTTTGGGGTGTGATGAGCAAAAGGAGCATCAGGCCAGCTGAGCCTGCCGGGATGGGTCTCATTTAGCTGGCACCCACCACTCTTTGGGATTTGGGGGGGGCTGGCTGTGCCCACCCCACACTTAGGGCCAGAGCGCGACCTGTTTTTAGGGCCACTCGAGTTGGTTTGGCCATAGGAAGGGCTTCACCCCCAGCAGCTCCTCCATCTCCCTTCCCAGCTCTCCAATCAGGCACTGTGTCCCCCGAGGGGAGTGTAATTGAAGGGAGGAAAGAGCTTATTTAGGTCACTCCAGACCACGTTTAAAGGCTGGGTATGCCCTGCTCACACTTTCTCTGACGCCTTATCTCCCGAGCTGCCTAATGACTGGCTTTCAAACGGACACGCTCCTTTTATTTAAATATATCCTTGCAGCAGGGCTGTCTCAGTTCTCAAATATTTCTTCATCTCCCACGGACTCAGCAAGAGGGGGGAAAAAAATGTGGTTGCTAAGGAGCGGGATTTGGATACAAAGCTGGCTGAGCTGCTGGCGGGGGGCCCGGGGGGCTCCAGCACAGCTCGTGGCGAGTCAGGGTTTGTGCATTGCTTTGGTGGGACGGCACCTGCGGGGTCTGGGTGAGGAGGATCGGGGTTTGAAACATTCCTTGGGCCTTGGGAGAAAGAGCTGAGTTGTGGGACTGACACCTTTTACAGGTTAAAGTGTCCATCCCCTGCTGCTCGTCTGGCTTAGATCCCGCAGCAGCATCCGTGGCTGGTCCCAAACGTGTGTCTGCTGTTCCAGGGGTCTGTGGGACCTTCGATTCGCAGAGAGAAGCATCTGTGGGCTGAAAGGTGATGCTGGCAGTGGGGTTTGGTGCCCGGGAAGACCCGTTAAGCATCACACTGAAACCGTGTGGCGGCCTCTGGCTGGAGCGCTCCTGGGAACACCAGCAGCAGGGGAAGGACTGGGATGTTTGGATACTCCAGTTATCAGTTTGTGTCACTGCCCAGGACTCACCTGCACGTCACAGCAGCAGGGGAAGGACTGGGATGTTTGGATACTCCAGTTATCAGTTTGTGTCACTGCCCAGGACTCACCTGCACGTCACAGCAGCAGGGGAAGGACTGGGATGTTTGGATACTCCAGTTATCAGTTTGTGTCACTGCCCAGGACTCACCTGCACGTCACAGCAGCAGGGGAAGGACTGGGATGTTTGGATACTCCAGTTATCAGTTTGTGTCACTGCCCAGGACTCACCTGCATGTCACAGCAGCCCCAGCCCTCTCACGGAGCCCCAATAACGATGCTTTTGGACTTTGCTCCTGAGTCATTAGGGAAGGGGAGCGCTGAGCTCGGGCACGGAGCGCTAATCCCAGTAATCCCAGTAATCGCAGCCGCTCCTCGGGCTGGCAGGTTGGCCGCTTGGAAAGAGTCACGGGGAGGGGGTCGGAGCAGGGGCAGAGCTGCAAGGGCTGCTCTGGGCACTCGAGTTAGCACAGGGGGGTTGCAGAAGACCTTTTGTGGATGGGCCTTTTGTTCCCTTAACACCTGGGAGCAGCTCTGCCGGAGGTGTCGGGAAAGTCCTTTCCTGGTCCTCAGCCTGTGGCCGCCTGGGCTGTGTTGGGCAAGCGCCGCTCTGCTCGGGTGCAGGGAAGTGGCGGCTGCAGCACCTCCAACCTCCGTCCCTCTCACCTGGTTTTGGTTTGTTTTTGTGATGTTATGCAAATCACCTCTCCGGTTTTCGGTTACATTCCCGGGGCTGTGTTGGCGCGGGTTCTTGTAGGGCAGCACTTTTACATTAGATAACGCCGAGTTCCCTCCACCTGAGGGTCAGGAGTTATGTGACAGCTAAATGTCAGTGGAGATTAAGCACAGGCAGAGGCTCCTGGCGTGGCCCGTTTGCCTGGGCTGGCTCCACGGCAGTTTGTTTTCATTACACCGTTGGTATTTGGATGAGCTCTGCTGTCAGAAACATGCTGGGACGGGAAAGGGCGGCTTCCCTCCGCACGTGGGGCGCTGGGGGCCGGCGGGAGCAGCTGCCTGGGGAGCCCCGGGCTCGGCAGAGGCAGGATGGGGATGGCTCCAGCTGCCAGGCAGGCACCAGCCGAGTCCTCGGAGCTGATGGGAGGAAAAAAAGAGTTGGTCTAACTTGCAAACAGAGCAGATTGGAGAGGAAACTCATCGGAGGCAACTTCATCTGGAATGCTGAGGCATTATTTTTAGAGTGGCTTTGCTTTCTGCTAACCACACTCCAGCAGCTGAGCTGAGGGCTTGTGTGGAAACCTGCTTTGCAAAGGGCTCGCTACCCATCCTGCCAGAGCTTCTTTTCATGTGATGGAGCAAAACCACGCACCCTTTCCCTGCTCTTTGCAGTGGTTGGGTCTCCATGGAGACTCTCAAGCTGAGAGCCCGCCCCAGGCTCCTGCCCCAGCCGGGAGTGTGTGTTTGTGAAAGGATGTGTTTGCTTTGGGTTCACCTCTAGGAGTTGGAACTAACTTCAGGAAACCAGGGTTTAGCCAAGCTGGGCAAAGCAAAACACCTTGCCTGGGACTGGCAGGGGCAAAGCTCGGCTGTGGGAAATCAATGAGGATGCTGGAGCACCACCTTCATGTGGCTGGGGGGTTCAGGACCTCACCTTCTGGATTAGGCTGAAACCCCGGGGATTTTGTTCAGACACCTGTCTAAAAGGCTCACTTGGTGGCCTGCTGCTGGCAAGGTCTGGCTCCAGGAGCTGGAGGATGTGTGCTGGGGCTGATGGTGTCACCCCCGACCCTCCCATGCTGTGACCCCAGCGATCACTGCAGACTGTCCAGAGCAAGGCCAACGCTCGGGTTGGTTTATCACCCTAAAGCAGCCCAGCTTTCCTCCAAATGCTGCTATTTGTTTGCTTCTGGTGATGTTTTTAATGGCTGTTTGGTCCCAGCTGCAGTTCTGCTGATCAGGAGTCCCACGCTGAGCAGTGCGCTGGCGGTGCCCGTTGCTGGTGGCAGTCACTGGGATTACTGGATTTCTAGACAATGTGGTTTACTCGATTCAGTCCCGGTTGCAACAGTGAGAACTGGCACGAAGACGGGACAGGCCTGGCTGGTTCTTCCCTCGCGGTGCTGGAGGTGACTCAGAGCGTAGCTATGGCTCACACGGGTGTCATAACAAACACTTATTCCCTGAGGTGCTCCTTGGGGGGTGGGGGGGAGTATTCCACAAACTCCATCTCTCCCAGCCCTCATTCCCATGGATTTTGGTGCGTTCCTCAGCAAAACTCAGCTCTGGGAGGATGGGGCTGTTTGAGGCTTGACCTGTCTTAGTCCAGGCAACGCCAAAGGAAAGGAGTCGGGGAAGGAAGGTGGGCACCTCTGCCCTGTTCACGTTGATGCTGCCCCGTGGTCATTGTGCACTTCAGCTTTTTGGGTATCCCAGGGTGTGTTCCCCAAAGGAATTTTATTAAACGGGAGGGCGAGCTGCAGGAATGCTCACCTGTGGCTGGTGATGCCAGGGGATGAACGGGGCAGGGTGGCAGGAACACACGAGTCGGGGTGGGAACGTGCCCGTACTGGCTCCCCAAGGTGCCATGGCCGGGAGGAACAGGCACCTGCGTGGTGTTTTAGCTGCTCCGACGTGGTCCGTGGCCAAGCCCGCACCTACAGTGCGGGGCTGAGGGTCTGGGGAGGGAATTCATCCTCCCAGCCTGGGCATTCCTTGTGCCGCAGGGTCTGGCACACTCAGCGCTCAGGGCAGGACCCGCGGCCAAACCTCGCTGCTGAGGCTGCCGGTGTGCGTTCAGGCACTTGACAACAGCGGGATTTTTATCCTTTTCCAGTTGGTTTCTCCCCAAAGGTGCCAGTTAATCGTAAAATCTCAATTGCTTCAGCTGTGGAAATCATCCGGAGCTGGCAGAGCATCCCGCTCGCAGCCCCCCCGGGTGTCGGCTTGTTGACACCTGCTCCTGTAGCACCTCCTGCCTCGTTGACACCTATTTAAGTAATGCTCCTGAGGTGAGATTTTGTTGATTACAAAGCAGAAGCGCTCGCTCCTGCCTCTCCTACCTTCCCACGGGGAGGGGAACGAGTAGCGGGATACCCTGCAAGGGGAAGGGAGGATCTCTGCGGAGCGAAGGGCATGGCCTGACACCCGCAGCTGGGATGTGCTGGGACACGCCGGGGCTGCGGGTGTCAGGAGGAGGCTGGGACGAGGGAGGCCGAGCCCGGCAAAGCACATGGCAGCAGCGAATGGAGGAGCCGCGCGTCATCCCGGCCGGGGTGGGAGCTGGGCGCGGGGGGCACGACCGGAGAACAAAGCCTCGCATTTATTCCTGCCCGTCCTTTCACCGTCAGCCCCTCTCTGCCTCCCTGCACTGGATTGTTCCTGCATTTTCTCTGCTTCAGCTGTTTACTGGGTCACCCTGGTGCAGACACGCACACAAAGAGCGAGCCATCGCCGAGCCTGTCCCTGTGCCACCGGCGCTGCGAGCCCCTCTGCGGCCCCAGGAGCACAGTGGTGCCATTGATCCGGCTGGCAGAGCGTGCCCGGGGCCAGGCTGGGCTGGGGGCATGCGGAGCCCCCCCTGGGCATCCTCCTCTGCGCAGGCTGTGGCGATGGGATTTTAAGGAGGGGGGCCCCGAAAGGTCTGGGCTTGTCAGCTTTGCCCACGCTCGTTCCCCCACCAGGTTCGGTGGAGGGAATGTCAGCTGACGTAAGGCAGAGTAAACACATGGGTGGACGCATTTATTTCACGAGGGCTTATTTTGGTTCAGCTTATCTAAGCTAAGGATGTGTCTCAGCTAAATCGAAATTCACCCCGTTCGAATGGAAACGGAGGGGAGAGGTGCAGTTTCTGTCAGCCGGAGTGTGGCCAGGCAAGGCCGTGGCTTTTGGACAGCCCCCAGCATGGTCACCCCAACATGTGCACCTTCAAAATTCCAGGGAGATGGGGCTTTGCTGTCTTTTCCCCTCTGCGAGCTGCAGCAGGCGAGTTACTGCACAGACATTCACATTCACAGCCCAGCCGGGCTGCTTGGGAGCGGTGTGTGGTGAAACTCGCCGGGAGTGTCAGTGTGGGACTAGTGGGGTGGTTCAGCGTGGCATGGGGGGCTGAAAGCCTCCTCCTGGGGCTGGGCTGCTGTTTCACACCTGGCAGTTGCTGCAGTTGTGATCTTTGCTTTGCCCTTCCTGCATAGCTCACCTTGCTCGTGCTGCAGGCACGTGCCCAGGTGAGCACTTCATTCGTGCAGGGCATGGACAGGCCAGGGCAAGGGGCAGGTTTGACAAAAGAAGCTGATTTTATTGCAGCTGATACTTCTCAAAGCTAATTTTTTTGGCTGTCTGAGAGCTGGAGAACATTCAAGGTTTTGTGTCTCTGGGAATGTGAAGACTTTTGTGAAGATGAAGTCACTTGCAGGTGCTGATCCATGCGAGGGACAAGCAGTGCCCTGGAGCTGCCACAAGGAACAGGTCTGTGTGTCCTGGTGGACGTGTGTGAAGACAGAATTGACATTTTAGGTGTGACCATTCCAATCAGTATCGAGGAACATCAGCTCCAAGTGCCAACCCCATCTCCATCCCTTTCCCAACGCCCCTGGCAGTTCTTGCTGCAGCAGAAACAACACGTTTGGTGCACCAGGGCCCTGTTTCAGAGGTGGAATCGACAGAGCAGCATTAGGTCAGGTAGGCTGGAACTCTTCAGGACGACCCCTCGTGTTTTAATTCACATTTGAACAAGGCACTGGGGAGCTGTCATGTTGCATGTGACTTCCAGGTGCTACTGTATACCCAGAAAAAAAATCAATCCATTTTTGAACTTCTTTCCGTTATGGTTTTTTGCAGATTTTTCTGTTCCATCTCAGTGAAACGCAAACCTTTTGTTCTGAGCCGAAACGACTTGGGATGAGACGCTCAATCTTTATTTAACCTCGCAGAGCAGTGTCTATATTAATTTTTTATACACCGTTTTTCACCAGCCGTGTCGTTCTGGTTTCACTTCCAGTAATGCCCCGGGGGCCGTGGGCGAGCTGTGGCGGAGCAGTCGTTCTGTGAGCCAGGGCTGTGTCCCTCTGCTCCGAGCCTGCCCCGCGGAGGCGTCGGCTCTGGGCAGGGATGCTGCCGGGGCCATCACGAGCTCGGGGCTCAGGGCTGTGGAGCAAGAGCCAGATCTGCTGTGTCGGCGGGATCTTTTTTTCCATCGACTTAGAGAGGAAGCAAAACCTGCTGCACTCAGTCTTCTTGGTACAGCCTGCGAGGGGAGCCCATCCCAGCACGTCCCCTGGGAGGGGACACGAGGGTGTCCTGCTCCGGTGGTGTTTTCAGACGGGATGCAAATGGCTGGTGGTCATCTCTGCTCCTGGGGGTAGGAAGCACAGGGTTTGCAGTTAATCAGCCATCCCTGATTGTGGTTGGAGTTTGCTTTTCCCGGGGGGGTCCCCCTGTCATGCTGGTCCCCCAGCACCTGCATCCCCCCCGCCTCAGGGGTCCGATCCCGCTCCTTGAAGGCTGGGCATGGAGTGGACACGCAGAGTTTTTGATTTCCAAACCACAAAAGGAGCGAAAAAGTCTCTCCACGTGGGAAGGCTCTTCGTTTTCTCTAAGCAAACCAGGAGCAAATGGGGGAGGAATCCTGTGAATCTGCTCTGTCTCGTTCCTGCACCCGAGCGCTGAGCTCCTAATCCTCGCTCCAGCCACTGACTCACTGCGTGCGAGTCACAAGATGCCTTTGTAAGCGATCTGCCAGCTTCCCTTCTCCCTGAGCTGCCCGGGTGGAGAAGGCTGCCTTTGGACACCCTCTGCAGCCCCTCTGGGTCACAGACACAGGACCACACTTGCTGTCGGTCTCGGGACCCGCAGAGCCCGAGGGAGGAGGTGTAAGATCCCCACAAGAGGTCGATACGGGGTGGTGTGGCCTCTCTCTCTGCCCCATCCTGGTGCTGGGTGCTGCACTGGCTCCAGGGCTGTTCCCCTGGGGCACAGCTTTCCATGCTGGAGCAGAGTGTCAGGAAAACCCAGCTGTGGAGCCCAGCAACCGATGGGGACAGAACAGGCCCTCAGCTGTTGCCACTGGCCTGGTGTCCTGGCAAAACCACCCCTTGTTCATGGTGGGTTTAAGTTTAGCTTCTGGCCCTTTTTCTGTTCTTTTCCTGTTTCCTCTTTTGTTGTTGTGTTTTAATGGGCTGTTGGAATCGGTCCTGCTTTGAGGCAGCTCGGAGCAGGCGGGAAGGAAGGCAGAGAGTGTTGAAAACCCAAAGGAATCGTGTCTCGCCACTGAACATCTCTGCATGGGGAGCAGGGGCCAGGTACAACCGAGCTGTGGCAGGGGACTGAGCTCCATCAGCAGCAACAGGAGCACTCAGGGAGAGAGGAGACAGTGGGAGATCAACTTGCCCAGCTGGAGAGAACCCCCCCAGTGCCACCACGGCCATGGCTGGGATGATGTTTGGGAGCAAAAGCGCTCGTGCCCTCGGTGGGGCTGCTGTTCCAAAGGACACGCCGTGAGTCACCAGCGTGGGCACCTTTCCTTCCCCTGCAAACAGGGGATGTTTGTCAGCTTCCTCACCAGTTTGGGTAGTCCTTGTGGCCTTCCTGAGCACAGCCAGGGGAAGGAAGCCGCCCGTGAGTTCCAGGAGCGGATGATCCCTCGAGGCAGAGCCGTGGGGGAACAGCCACCGCAGGGCTTTTTGCCTGGAAGTCCCCGTGGGGAAGAGCTTTGTGCTGCGTGTGCTCATTCGGGATGTGTAGGACAGAGGGTGCTTCTGCTTTTGCGGTCTTTATCTCCGCTTCACAGAACTGCGCTTGTTTTCCTTTCACTACCCGGGGGGGACTTTTTTCCTATTTCCTTTCACAGAACGTCGTCGTACGCTCGGGTTTGCACAAGAGGTCCCGAAAGTCGCTGCTGTTCTTTGCAGGGGTTCAGGGTTCGCTCCTGAGGGTGAAATGAAAGTGAGCTCGGGGTTGGTGTCAGCCGTGGGGGCCACGGGCCGTGGTGGAGCCGTTTCTTTTGTTTCCGGAAAGGCCCGTTTCCCGTCGCTAGTGGGAAGGGATTATTCTGAGAAAGGGCTGGGGGTTGCAAAGACCCAACTCCCACTTGCTGTTTCTGGCTTTACCACCTTTCATCGAGCTCTTTTTGAGCTTGTGCAAGCGTGGAACTTCAATGGGAAACTCCTGGTGACGTCTCCGAGGCTCAGCTCTGCCTTTTCTTGTCTCGTTAGCCAGCGAGACTGTTAATTCCCAACAGGCACACATTCCTGGCTTCCCACGGGCAGGGTTAGTGTCTGCTCCTCTCTCGTGGCTGGTGGCAGCAGCCCCTTTGAAATCACGGTGCGGAGATGCTCTCAGTGCTGTGCTGTACCTGTCTGTAGAACAGGCATTTTGTGCAGCTCGACCGAAAGGGAGCAGAGCAACAGGAATATCTCGATTGTTAAACCAGCTGTGCTCCGGAGAGCATCAGCAAAAGCACTTTAAGCAGTTGTGCCTCTTCCACGTGTGCTGAAATTAATGCCTTTTTCCACTAACAGTTCATTATTTTTGTGCCTTTGGAGGCCAGTGCGCTAACCCGGACCAGAGCTCTTAAGAGCTGGTAATTGTTGGGTAATTGTCTGTGTGTAACGTGTGGGGATGCTGCGTGCTCACACTTAATCCTGCACTTTGCTCCTGTCTTCCCAAAGCCACCTTTGTGACCGATCTCAAACACTTTCCAAAATGCAGAGCCCGAGCCAACGTTTTGCTTTGCTGTTCGGCTTTTGCGTTTTCCCCTCCTTTCCTTGGTCGGGAAGGGCCGAAGGCAGAGTCCCTGCTGCTGCTGCTGCTGCTCTCTGCCTGGCTCTGAGGGTCCCTCACACCCTTCCTCCAGGCTCACGAACCTTGGCTGCATCTCAGAGCTCCTTCTTAATCCTCTGCGTGAAGACGTGGGGTTTGACACCACGCCGAGTACAAGAACACTCACCAGAGAGCAGAGGAGTTTATTGCACGGAGCAGGAATTCCTCCCTGGTGTAGTCACAAAAGCTTTGAACCATCAGTGGGAGCTCCGGGGCTGGCTGCTGGAAGAGGCAGTCCCCAGGCCCAGGGCAGCCATCTGGTGCAGCCCTCCCGTTTCATATTTCAGGGGATGAACTCCTGCAGAGTTCACTCACGGCTGCTTCTGCAAAAGCCTCTGCGCTGCACAACTGGGCAGAGTTAAACATGTGGCTTTTCCTTGTGCCCCTCCACCCAGAGGCCTTTTTCCTGCTGCGTGGAGAGGACCAGGATTGCGCACTGAGCTGGGGAAATCAAATCAAACGTTCATTTTTCTGTGCCTTCCCTATTCTTGGTGCCCATCTTGGAATGTCTTGGATCTCACTCTCTGGGCTGCCAGGTCCCTCCTGTGTGAGTTTGGTGGAAGGCGCAGATGCCATAACCATCAAACCTTGTTGCAGATGTTTAAAGCACTGCCTGGGCCTGTTGGGTTCATCCAGCAGAAGGAACTGTTCACCTGTGTCTCACCCTGGGGCTGAGGTGGAGGAGGGTTTGTGTGCTGGCTGAGCCTGACTCACGTTCCCTTCTTCCGAGGGGCAGAAATTTCCAGCAGATGTGTGGGGCAGGCAGCGGGGAGCAGGGACTGTTGCAATATTTACAGCACTCGTCTGTCTCTTCAGAGACCGCTTTGAGGCCGTTCAGCTTTGGTTGACTGGCTGGAAATCCTGGTGTGAGTGCAGGATTCGGGGTGGCCGGCACATCCGTGAGCCACAGGTCAAGGTTTTGAGTGTCTCCCACCTCATCTCCTCACCTGCAAAGGGGGAAACGTGTGCTCGGTGCAGGTGTCGGAGCGAGACTCCTCTGGCTCCGTCCTGCTGCTGCTTTTTGCTTGGTTGGTTTTTAGCCACCATGTGCGGAATGCACAATCAGCATCTCGGAGGAGCAGCCGTAGGGAAGAGAAAGCTCACACGGAATATAAATAGCCAAATTTTAGAATGTCCCAGTGTAGCAGCTCTCCTGGCTCTTGGCAGGAGCCTGCAGAGCGCCGGGAAGCCGCGGCCTTCGTGTGTGGTTTGCAAAGGGGGAACTTTGGGGGATATCGCACCAGTCAGCAAGACAAAAAAATGAATGAATCTGACAGTCTTGGATATGGGAAGGAAATGAAATCTGCTTTCATCAAAATGGGGAGTATCCCCCGCACGTGACATGAAATGCAGAGTGAAAACCCCGCACGGTTGTGGCAATAGTTTCCACTGTAGTTGCACAGCAGCTGCCAGTGATTCATGGGTTGATCCTGAGATGGTTTTTTTCCTCCCATATGATTTAATTTATGAATTTAATTGCATGTCAGCAAGCATCTGATTTTTCTTGACATTTTCGTCTGGGGTTTACAACTGCCCAGCCAAATCTCTTTTCTGAGTTAGACTGTACAGGGCTCTGGTCCTGCTGGACCCAGAGCTTTCCTCCAGCCCAGAGTCTCAGCTTAGATGGGAGGTACACGGGGGTAGGGCTGATGTGCAGGTTGGGTGATGGAGGATGAGAAAGAGCCCAGGACAGACTGGGAAGCGTCTCCATGGCTTTTCTTTCTTTTTATTGGAAACAGCATCTAAAGGTGGAAGAAAGACTACTCGGCCACCTTGTGGTGCTGTCACTGTAGGTGGGTGATCCAGAGTGGACACAGAGCTCTGGCTGTGCTGGCAGCCCTCTCCAAAGGTCGTGCCAGTCCCCAGGGCAGTGTGCTTGAACACCAATCTGTGCCATAATTTATCCCAGAGCACAGAACAAGAGCGGGACAGACGCAGGTGCCTGGTGTCTGCTGCCTCGTGCGGGTGCTGTCAGAACTGGTCTGGAAGCCACTGAATCCTGGGAAAGGCTCCTGATGTTCACAGCTCCTTGAACTTCAGCGAGCCAAACCTCTCCATAGTCTGGCATGAAGTGAGAAAAGCAGGTTCAGCAGAAAGTGAAAAAGTCAGTAACCCTGCCCAGGGGGATTCTCTGCCCTCATTCATTACAACCATGAATGAGAGGCTTTTCCAAGCTTCCCCTCAGTCTTTGAACTGGCTGTGCTTCCCTGCCTCGATTCCCTGTGATTAACAAGCCCGTGGCTTGAGCAGGGTGAGATAACAGAGCAGTGACCGCTGCTGTGATGGTGCTGCTGATAAAGGACGGTGGTTAAAGAGCCTTTGGGTGCATGTTCAATCCCTCAGCTCGGGGTCGTGTTCTGCTCCTGCCTGCTGAGATGTGCAGCCTCTTCTGAGCCTGGGGCCCTGGGTGTGGCTGTCCCCCTGTTCACAGGGGGCGGTTTGGAGGAGGATTTTTTGCAGGGAGCAGTATCACCTCTGGAGCTCCATCCTAAGGCCCCGTCCTGGGTTGCCCCAAGGCAGTTTCTCCCTCGGCGGGCCCTGTGTTGTTGTCAGCACTCAGGGCCCTTTGAGGGGCAGTTGCAGGGAAAGCTGTGGGCTGGCTCTGGCAGGAGAGGTTTGTCCCACGCCCCTGTGTCCCGGTGATGGTCACCTCCCCCTCTGACCAACTTACTGCTTTCGGGCATTTTCTCCCTCTGCTGAGCTGGGGGTTTTGGTGAGTGTTCGTCCCTGTCCTGCCATTTGGCGAGGGGGATGGAGGGCGGGGGAGATCCCTGCAGTGTTTAAAAGGATCTGGATTAATCTTCTTAAGGGAGGCACTGACTCAGCAGAGCGTGGTTAGGGAGGAGGAGGAGGAGGAGGAGGAGGAGGAGGAGGAGGGAACCAAATTGTCCTTGTGGGGCTGGAGCTGCTGCTGAGCCTGTGCTGGCATCTGGTGCTGGGGGAGGCGTGTGCCTGGGGCCCTGCCCTGAGAAGCATCACCCCTTTCCTCACCAAATTTTTGGTGCTCTCCCTCCTCCACAGCAGAAGTGGGAGCCTCGTAGCTGGGTGCGTGTCACCCAGAGGTGCCTGTCCCCTGTTCCCAGACCTGGCCTGGCTGTGCCTGACCCCACCCTGGTGCAGATCTTTGGGATTGTCCCCCAGCTTTGAGCTGCCTCGTGCTGTGGGCAGCTTGGTTGGAGTTATTATTTATTAGGGAGGTGCACCGAGCTGTTTGATTGCTGCAGGACAGATCAGTGGGACTCTGCTCAGACCAGGAGTCGGTGTCACCTCGTGGGAAAGGCTTGGGGAGGGGAGTAGCCGGGGCTGGGCACTGGGCTGTGCTGTCGCTGTCCCTTTCACTGGCCTGTGAGCGGTCCCACCTTGCACTGGCACAGCCTGGCTTTGCTGAAGGGCTGAGATGTGGGGCCAGGGGACACGGGACAGACCAAGAGCAGCTTCCCAAAGTCCTGGCTCCACTGTGGGCAGGCTCAGCTGGCCAGACACACTGGTGTCACCCGGCTTGCATTTCTGAGCAGGCGAGGGAGACTCTCACTGCCAGCCAGCTGCTGTCTTTGGCTCGCTGGGATCCCTCCTAGGAGCCACAAAAGCAACTCTGCCACGCTTTGCTCTCCTTATCTCATGGTGTATCTTGTCTTTCCATGCAGAGCTCCACACAGGAGATTGGAGAAGAGCTGGAGGATGGTGTGATCTACAGCATATCCCTCCGGAAAGTGCAGCTCCATCACACGGCCAACAAAGGGCAGCGCTGGCTGGGGGTAAGCCGGGGGCTCCTCCTGCCCCAGGGGAGGATTCAGATGCTTCCCTGCCATGGGAATCGTGTGTTTATTCGGGAGCAGGGAGTGGGAGCAGCTGTTGTCCTCTGCCGCATGGGAAGGGGCACAGGTGACACAATCTGCAGCCCCGTTTTGAAAAACAGGGCAACTCTGATTTGAATCTGGATTTTGGCAACCTTGAGGCCTTTCCTGGGGTTTCCCAAGCGCTCAGGTCTTCTCAGCTGGGTTGCTGGTGTTTGCTGCCTGAGGAGACTCAGCTTTCCTTTCCCAGTTAGGAGAGCCCCAGGCCCTGCAGGGGTCCCAGCCTAGACCTGAGCTTGTGAAGCTGGTGGGAACACTTTGCACTCGATGGTGTCTTCCTTCAGCCAGCCCACTGACTTCTGCTCCTGTCCTGGCAGTTCGAGAATGAGTCGGCCCTGAACCTCTACGAGACGTGTAAGGTGCGGACGATAAAAGCCGGGACCTTGGAGAAGCTGGTGGAGTACCTGGTCTCAGCCTTCAAGGGCAATGATTCCACCTATGTCACCATCTTCCTGTGCACTTACCGGGCCTTCGCCACCACCAAGCAAGTGCTGGACCTGCTGCTTAACAGGTGAGGCTGCCCTGAGCCCCACAACACAGCTGGGGGTGGCCAGGAACGCCCCAGCATCTTCTGCTGCAATGCCTTGGAGGTCTGCTGGCTTCTCCCAGCTCCATCAGCGTGAAGGTTTTGGGACAGGGCAGGGAGGACACAACTTCCTGGAAAGCTGGAGCTCTTCCAGTGAGGTGGCCAGTGCTGGCTGCTTCCCTGTTCCTGTGACAGGGAGGCTTTGACGGAGGGGAGCAGGTTCATCCCGACCCCTCGGCAGAGCTGGGGGTGGTGTGGAGGGGGAAGAGGCTGCTCTGAGAGGCAGCTGAGTGCAGGGTGCTCACTGCCTCCTCTCTGTGCCCCACCAGGTATGGCAAACTCCACGTGCAGGCGAACGGGGACCATGCCAGGCACACCGTGGATGAGAGGATGGAGCTGAAGAAGTAAGTCTGACTGTGCTGTGGTGGCTCTGGTGGCAGCTCTTTGGGAGGGATGTGTTGTCCCAGCAATGCTCCTGGGCTTGTGGGGGTGCACACGAGTTTCTCCTGGCACCTGATTGTCTTTGTCTGCGTTTTCCCCCTTCCTGCAGCACCATCTCCTCCATCCTGGGGGCCTGGCTGGACCAGTACTCGGAGGATTTCCGCAAGCCCCCCGACTTCACCTGCCTCAAGCAGCTCATCTCCTACGTGCGCCACAACATCCCCGGCTCCGACCTGGAGCGCCGAGCCCGCATCCTGCTGGCCCAGTTCCAGCAGCAAGAGCAGAGCGAGGCCGAGGCAGAAGGTGGGGTCCTCCCCCCACCTGTGGGGGTCATTTGGGGCTGCAGGTGGAGGGAATGCTGCTGGTTGGCATTGAGGGTCTCCAAAACTTGAGCCACGTGGCTGAACACCAATAACACACTCTATTTACATGGAGGGACACTGGGAAGCTAATCCAGCTGCAGCAGAAGTGGGATTTCTAAATGGATTAGCTAATCTGCCTTTAATCCTCTGTGGACACTTGCACCCAGGTTTAAAATGACTATCCTTTTATCTGAGCCTCGGTGCTGGAGGTGTGAAGCCAGATGGGAATTGAGAGCCCGGGAGGTGGGGTGTGGGTCGGTGTGGGCACTGCAGGGCTCAGCTTCACCCTGTCTCCTGCAGCTGTGGACCATGGCAGCTGCACCTTCCAGCTGGTGGAGGAGAACGGGGTCGGGGAAGGGAAGCCGGATTTCCTCTCCTTCTCCCCGGAGATGGTGGCAGAACAGTTCACACTGATGGATGCTGTGAGTAGTCACCCCCCAGCTGGCTCAGTGGTGCTCTGGGCACAGGCCTGGCTCTTCCCGTCCCTTTTTCCTCCTGGCCTGTCCTCTCCCCAGAGAACCCAAAGAAACCCTTCTCTCTCCCTTTACCTTCCAGGAGCTGTTCAAGAAAGTGGTGCCTTACCACTGCCTGGGCTGCATCTGGTCCCAGCGGGACAAGAAGGGCAAGGAGCACCTGGCCCCCACCATCCGCGCCACGGTCTCGCAGTTCAACAGCGTGGCCAACTGTGTCATCGCCACCTGCCTCGGGGACAGGTCCCTGAAGCCACAGCAGAGGGCCAAGGTGGTGGAGAGGTGGATCGAAGTGGCTCGGGTAGGACAGCTCACCCCCCTTCTCCTCCTCCACCCAAGGGATGAGGTTTTGCCGTGCTGGAATCCCAGCAGATCCTCCAGCTTTTTTTAACCCGAGTCCTGTCGTGTCCTTGTCCGTCCCCAGGAGTGCCGCATCCTGAAGAACTTCTCCTCCCTCCGAGCCATCCTCTCAGCCCTGCAGTGCAACGCCGTGCACCGGCTGAAGAAGACCTGGGACGAGGTCCTGCGGTAAGGAGCTCCCACGGGGCCGGGTCTGAGGGGAAGGACATGCTCTGGGCCTTGAATGTGTAAATGGGATCACCTCAGCTCCAGCACTGCCTCTTGGAGTGTGCCCAAAACCCAGGGACCAGTGTCAGGTGTCAGGGACCTAAGGAGGGTGAGGAAATAAAAACATCATCACCTCACCCTTCGGTGTGAAACACCTTGGAATAGCTCCCAAACAGCGAGGCCCAGCTGGAGCTGAGCATAACTGGGGCCATTTGGGTGAGCAGAAGAGAGCCCAAGGAGGAAACCCCACCGTGGCAGCGTTGCTGACTTTTCCCCTTGTTTCCCCCTGAGCAGGGAGAGCTTCCGCACATTCCACGAGCTCTCAGAGATCTTCTCCGATGAGAACAACCACTCGCTGAGCCGGGAGCTTCTCATCAAGGTAGGGGGAAGGAGAACCCGCATTGCCCTGGTCCTGGCAGGCAGCTCAGGTTTCCACGGTGTTCCAGCCACAAGGATAAAGCCCTGAGCTGCTGGAGTCGCAGGCGGGGCGTGCTGAGTCTGGGGAGCAGGCAGGGGTTCCAGACCAAGGCTGGGATTTCTGTTTCTCCACCCAAAACTCATTACCTGGAGCTGGCAAAGCAATCCAGGGAACAGATAAGCAATGGGATGGGATCCAGAGCAGCAAGTGACAGCTTCTCCCCAGAGGCAGCTGCACGTTAACAGTCCAGGGGAAAGTTCTCTTGATTCCAAGTGGGGTGGTGGAGTTGGTGAAAGACTGGCAAAAATGCCTTTATTCCGTGTGGAGCTTCTCCACAGATCCCAGCCTAGCTCTGGTTTAGGGACTGACAGGAAACAAAATGCAAAAGGGAACAAAACATCCCATTGAGGAGGCATTGATACAGAAATGAGAGCAGCAGTTCCTAAGGCTCTCCTCTCCGTGAGCCATGAAAAAGTTTTCATTTCCTCCTCTTTCCTACAATGAAAGTTATACAAATAAAAGCAGGTGTGAATTTTAGCTAATAGGTATTAGAGCCATTTCCCCCCTGGGCTGATCCCACCTCTCCCCACCATCCAGGAGGGCACATCCAAATTTGCTACCTTGGAGATCAACCCCAAGAGGGCTCAGAAGCGGCAGCAGCAGCAGCGAGAGATGGTGAGTCTGGCAGGGCTTGTCCCTGTGCCCCATCCCCAGCAGCTGCCCGGGCTGGTCCCAGCTCTGCTGACCCCACTGTCCCCTCTGTCCCCACAGGGAGTGATGCAGGGCACCATTCCCTACCTTGGCACCTTCCTCACGGACCTGGTGATGCTCGACACGGCCATGAAGGATTTCCTGGATGTATGTACCTCCTCCCTATCCTCTCCTTCCTCCCAGAGCCTGGGCTGATAAAAGGAGGGCTGGTCCTCCGTGTGTCTCGCATCCCACACTGCACATCCCGTATCCCACACTGCACATCCCGTATCCCACACTGCACATCCCGTATCCCACACTGCATCCCATATCCCACACTGCACATCCCCTATCCCACCCTGCACATCCCATATCCCACCCTGCACATCCCGTATCCCACCCTGCACATCCTATATCCCACACTGCACATCCCATATCCCACACTGCATCCCGTATCCCNCTCTGAATTTTCCCTCCTTTTGTCTCTTTGTTTATAAATTCCTCTAACCCACTAGTATTTGCAGATAGTTTTGGCCCAATTTTTGTCCCAGCCTCTAAATGAAAAAGTCTCTTCCAACCTAAACCATCCTATATCCCACACCACATCCCATATCCCACACTGCATCCCGTATCCCACACTGCACATCCCGTATCCCACACTGCACATCCCGTATCCCACACTGCACATCCTGTATCCCACACTGCACCCTGCACATCCCATATCCCCCACTGCACATCTCGTATCCCCCACTGCACATCTCGTATCCCACCCTGCACATCCCATATCCCCCACTGCACATCCCATATCCCACAGTGCACATCCCATATCCAACACTGCACCCTGCACATCCTCTATCCCACACTACATCCCATATCTCACACTGCATCCCATATCCCACCCTGCACATCCCATATCCCACACTGCACATCCCCTATCCCACACTGCACATCCCCTATCCCACACTGCATCCCGTATCCCACCCTGCACATCCACCTCTGTCCCAAGGAAATGGGCTATTCTTTCTCAGCAGGGTTACCCACACTGCAGTGGCAGCAGGACAGAGATAGGGAAGGGTGGGAGCAATATTCTTCTGCCTGCTCCATTCTGACCTTCATCTCTTTCTTTTCCAGGGTGGGCTGATCAACTTTGAGAAGAGAAGGAAGGTGAGAGCTTTGCCCTGGCAGCGGCACAGCAGGGCTGCCTTGGTGCAATCACAGGCTGTGCCAGTCACTTTGGGGTTGATCCCTCTCCTTTTTTTACTTCCTGTTCTTCAGTTTTGGGGGAGGGGATTCTGGTCTCATGGCTTACGTTTGCTGCAGGAGTTCGAAGTCATTGCACAGATCAAGCTGCTCCAGTCAGCCTGCAACAACTACAGCTTCACACAGGAGGACCAGTTCGTGGAGTGGTTCCACAGCCTGGAGCGGCTCAGCGAGGCCGAGAGGTGAGTGAGAGGGTTCTGGGGCCATGCTGGTGCCTCGGGAGATCCCACCACTCATTTCCTCTGACAGCAGCAGCTGTCCCGTGCTCCCCTCTCTGCTCCGCCTCCCTCCCACTTGGTGGTAGCTCAGGGAGCTCAAACCCTCCTCTCTCCCCTCCCAGCTATGGGCTGTCGTGTGAGATCGAGCCACTGTCAGAGTCCGCCAGCAACACGTTGAAGGCCAAGAAAAACACCGGCATCATCAAGAGATGGAGCGAGTGAGTCCCTGGTGGGAGGTGGGGGCCAGCGTGGGGCATCCCTGGCTGGGCGCTGCAGGGGACCAGGCGGGAACGGCCGCTGTTCTGCCAGCCAAATGCACCCTCACCCTGCTCCCTTCTCACCTGCCCCACCTCTCTCCTGGCAGCCGGCAGCCGCCAAGCACCGAGCCCTGCGCCAGCGGCAGCTCCCACTCGAAATCCTTCGACCAGCTCAAGTGCGGGCAGTACCTGTGCAGCGGGGACGCCACCGACTCGGTGAGCGTCACCTCCGCCGGCTCCAGCAGCTCCGACGTGGAGGAGATCAACATCAGCTTCATCCCCGAGTCCCCCGACTGCCAGGAGAAGAAGGTACGTGGCAGCTCGCAGGGTCCAGGCCTCCCAGGGCCGGCGTGGCCATCGCGTGGGGACTGTCCCACCTCTGCCCCGGCGCTGGGGCTGGGGGGAGCAGGTGGGGGGTCCGGGGGCTGCTCGGGAGGCCCCTGCCCTTTGCTGCTCCGGCAGCACGGCGAGGCTCTCGTGCCTCCGGTGGCTGTAGTTGTGTCGGTCCCCCGTTGTCACAGGTCAGTGAGATCCCTCTGGCCTCCCTCCCCCAGCGCTGGTACGCCCCGTCTGTGGCCGATGGAGAAGCTAAACCCACTGTGTCCTCCGCATCCCCTCTCCTCCCTGCCCTCCAGTTCTGGGAATCCACCTCCCTCTCTTCCCTGGACACGTCAGGCATCGGCTCAGGCTCCAGCAGTGCCTCCTCCTCTTCCGTCTCCTCCACGCCGGTGACGGCCTCCCGCACACACAAGCGCTCGGTCTCCGGCATCTCCAGCTACTCCTCACTCTCGCTGCCCCTCTACAACCAGCAGGTCGACGACTGTTGCATCATCCGTGTCAGCCTGGCTGTGGACAACGGCAACATGTACAAGAGCATCCTGGTTAGTAACGGCCCCAGGGAAACACCAGGGAGGGGTGGCTTGTCCTGCTTGGATATGGGCACGGCACGTTTTGGGAGGAGACTCCAGTGGGAGGCTTTCTGGGCTCACAGCACTCTGTGCTCACAGGTGACGAGCCAGGACAAGACCCCCGTGGTTATTCGCAAGGCCATGGCCAAACACAACCTGGATGGGGACCGGCCTGAAGACTATGAGCTTGTCCAGATCATCTCGGAGGAGAGAGGTGTGTGCTGGGGCGTGGGGGCTTTCCCGGGGCCATGCAGCCCTGCAGCCTGGGCAGCACCAGGTCAGAGCTGGGATGAGAGGTGACAGCAAGAGGGGTCCCAGCATCTGGGGACAAACCTCGGCCCCACTCTGGTCCCCTTTCGAGGAAAGGGCACCTGACTGACCCTCATCCTTGTTCGCTTCCAGAGCTGAAGATCCCCGACAACGCCAACGTCTTCTACGCCATGAACTCCGCCGCCAACTACGACTTCGTGCTCAAGAAGCGGGGCTTCTCCAAGGGGGTGAAGATCAAGCACGGCTCCAGCTCCACCCTGCCCAGGATGAAGCAGAAAGGCCTGAAGATCGCCAAGGGCATCTTCTAGCCTCAGCCCCACTGCCACCCATCACCGACGGGGCCTTGGGGGCAGCTGCTCCGGGCTTGGCTGTGGCCGGTCCTTGTGCCGCCCTGCACGGCAGAGGAGTGACCCTCACCCACGGGGGACGGCCGTGCACCTCCCTTCCGCACCCAGAGCTGAGAGTTGGGCAACTGGTGTCGGCCTCTGCCTCTCTCTGCACAAGCCCCCATTCCAATCAGGTCTTTTTTTTTTTTTCTACACAGGAAGGCAGCAGTGGGGGGGGATTTGTCTATTTTTTGTTTTGTTTTGTTTTTTAACCTTCCACGGTGCGACACTAGTCCAGCCCGGCCAGCCCAGAGCTGGAGCCCGCCTCTGCCGTAGGTGCCTTGTGTCCGAGCGAGCCGGGGAGCGGTGACTCGCAGAGGGGCTGTTTGACGGGAGCAGAGCAGGAGCCACCACCACCACCACCCTGGGGCTGCCGAGCCTTTCCAGCTTTCCCAGTGTTACCTCCACGTCTGTCCTCCCTGGGATCACTGGCGTTGCCGCCACCGCACAGCTCTGCCCGTCCTTCCCTTGGGAGAAGCCACGGATGCCCCGGGCTGGGAGGTGAGCTGGAAGGATGCAGCCCTGCAGCAGTGCTGAGGAGGCTGTGGCCATGCCACGATGGAGTGGGTGCCTCGTGCTCTCCCCAGCTGGAAGCCTGCGTGGTCTCGCTCCTCTCCCGATCCAGCGCATCCTCCAGCTGGACTGGGCCGGCCCACGTTCAAACTTGCACCAAAGATCAAATGCCAGTGTCTCTTCTGCCGAGGGGGAAGCTTCGGGCCGTGCCCCCAGCACTGCCAGCCTGAGGAGGAGGAGGAGGAGGAGAGCAAAGTTCTGTCTGAAACTGTGTAAATAGAGACTTCGGGTCTGCGTGGGCACACGAGGGGCCGGAGAGCTCAGGCTGCTCCAGGTGCCCCAGCTGCCACTGCCTGACCCACAGAAAGTGCCACTCACCTTGGGCTTTAACCGGACTTTTTCAAACACTGACCATGGGAGAAGCAGCAATGAGACTTTTTTTTGTATAAAACAAAAAAGTTTACTGATTTTTTTTTTTTCAGTATTTATTGGTTGTAAATAGAAGAGGCAAACTTGTACATTTTACTAATCCAGCCTCCCCCTGCCCTGCAGCCCAGTCCCTCTCCTGTGCCCCCCCTGGTATTTAAGGCTGCTGGGAGGGACGCTGGCAGCAGCAGCAGCAGCATTGCTCTGCTGTGCTCGTGGTGTGCAGACCCTGCCAGCCACCCCCTCCCAATTTCTCTACCACTAATTGCTCGAGCAGGGGCAGAGATGCTTGTTTTAATCATTGTAGGAAACACTAACCAAAGGGGGACCTTTTGTTGCTCCTGGCTCCATCTCTGTTTTTTAAGCGCTTCATTCCAGCAGATCTTTTCCGTTTCCCATCCGTCGGAGTTCCTGGGTGGTTGCGGTGCCTTCCCCGGCTCCGGGACAGGGACCACGCTCCAGGGGCTGGGGCTTGGTGGCAGGGGTTGGGCCTGGCGGGGAAGAGGCTGCTTGGGTGTGAGCGTGGCTGGCATTGAGCTCCTCCGGCCCCGTGGCCCCTCGGGTGGCACTGCCCACGATGCACATGATGGGAGCTCCTGGCTCCCTGACGCAGGGGCAGCCTCCCGCCTCCTCCCTGCCCAAAGCCCCTTCCCCTGGGCACCAGCACCCCCGGGAGGGTCTTACCTCTGCTCCGTGCCTGCCCACCCTGGGACTGCCCCCTCCCCTCCCGCCGGTGCCACCGGGGGGACTGGCTGTACCGTATGTATTTTGTACCACTTCAATGAAGGAGCACACTGCCCGGTGTGACTTGTACACAGCAATGTAATTAGTCTTTGCAATAAAATACTGATGCTCAAACGTCTCTGCCCCAAGGCAGGGGCTGTTCTGTTCTCCTTCCCCAAAATGCCTTCCTGGAGAAACAACAGGGATGGATCTGACTGTGGGGGAGTTCATACTTTATGTTCACCGCAGTGGGTTGAACTTTGTTTTGAAAAATAGGCTTTTTGGCTGAGGGACCAGGGCTCACTTTTCAAATGAACCTCATTCATTGAACCTGAGAGTTGAAACTGTTGCATTTTCCAATTGTGATTTTGTTGGGTTTACTCCTTTTGTTAAAAGTAACAGCTTTAAAAGCAACTGTAACAGTCTGTAGGGCCTCCTCGGTGGAGAAGAGGAGCTCTTACTGCTTTTAAAAAAGGAGCTTGGCTCCAGGTGTGGTCATAACACACTGGGGAATGCACAAGACCCAGAAAATGCCAGCAGATCTTTAATTTCTGTGACTTACTTTTAGCGGGAACAATCCAGCTGGCAGTGGCCAACTTCTGTGCACCTGAAGCTCTGCCCCTTTGCCAGCTGCCTTCAGTCCTCGTTAACTGCTAACTGGGGAAGTCAAAACAGACCTGAGAAGTGCATCAGGTAGTGAGGACAACAAACACTACATCCCAGGAAGGGAATTATGCGCTGACAGAAAGTGTATTTTCCTGCTGGCTTTATTTCCAAGATGACCAGCGAGGCTCAGTGCTGAAGGCATGGCACTGAAGGCATGGTAATTTCATTCCCTCTGGACAAGCAGAAGGGCAGGACCTGCCTTAGGGACTCCAGGAGCTCTGGAGTGCTGTTTCTCCCAGCATCTCCTCGGGCACCTTTTCTATTTTCCACGTGGCCATCAGCCTGGAGAGAGTGCACTCCCACACATGGAGAGATTTGAGAATGCAGCTTCTCCCCTGTTGTGCTGTGTTATCGGCTGGTTTGGGTTCTGGGCTCTCTCTTGGGGAGTTTGCTGAGCTTGCTGGAGGGTTTCTCAGCCAGCAGTTCTGAAAATGCAGGCACTGGCTCCCAAACATCCAGAATGATGCCCACCAGCAGTCCCTGCAGAGAGAACATCATCAGCTTAGTACAAAGCTCTGCTTTCCCAGATCCTGGGCAGGGATGCCAAACCCTCGGCTCTCAAGGAGCAAGAGCAGAGACAGTTCTGTCCACAGCAGCCAGACTGCTCCCTGACTTCACACATAGTCCAGAATTTCTGTCTCCATTTCATTTTCACTCCCATCAGAAGGCTTGAAGTCTTCTTCCTCCTCCTCTTCGTCATCCTCATCCTCTCCAGACTCATATGCCAGCTGTTCTTTGCCATCCTCGCTGCTTGTTGTGTTTGAGAAAAGAGCTGAAATTGGGAAGAAAGAAAGACACTGTGATGCCTCTCTCAGTGCAACCTGGGGGCATTTGCAGTTGAGTTCGTACATGTGAGAGGAAGGCAGCAACCTCAGGGGCTCAGCTAATGTTGCACATCTTAACAGAATCTGATCAAGCCCAGAGCAATCCATCTCCACACTCCAGTTGTGATAGCAGAACAGCAGCAGAGCTGCAGTGCTCCTCTCCTGCCTCATTCTGACCCAATTCACTGGGATATTACTGCTCTGGCCCAGCATCATGAAGAAATAATTTCCTCACTTCTTGGTCAATCAATAACATCAATAGAAAGTAAAATGCCACCAACAGATACATCAGTCAGAATAAGGTCTTGATTATCACTGTGCAAAAGACATTTAAAAGCTGAAGGGCTGATACTGGGAAGATGAACTAGAAAACCTTTACTCCCAGCCATCCCTAATGCCAACCGACATTCCCAGTGCAGGCCAGCAGCCTCAGCTCCCACCCTGGAATGAGCCACATCCCAAAGGACACACAAAGGAGGGGGCAGATGCGGGAACACTTCTGCCTCAGTGCCAATTACAACATCCTCATGTTCTCAAAGCATCCTTACCAGGCCTGGTGGATCTGATGATCTGCTTTATCATCAGGGACATGCTGTCCCTCAGGTCATCGCTTGTCTTGGCGAGGCACCAGCCGTCCCGCTCCGTGCATTCCGACTCCGTGCCGTCATTCCGATGGATGATCTTCTGCAGGCTGAAGAGCAGCAAAAGGGAAGGAAACGTTAATCTTCTGCACTCAGACGTGAGTTTCAAATGAGACAGGCTGGTTTATTTCCATTTCGCTTCACTGAGCTGGAATAGCACAGTTGGTTATCCAGGTAATTGTCGGATGGGAAAGGAAGTTCATGGGTAAAAAGGCTGTTCTGTTTTTATTGAGAAACTAAACACCTCTGATGTTCCTGCTCAGGGGGAGAGGGGTGAATGGGCAGGGTATAAACAACAGCCTTTGAAATGTGTCTCTAAGACTCAGCTGTCAGTGTGCAGTACCTCTCCACATTTAAGTCGCAGAGCTGGTAGAACATCTGTCGGTAAGGGGGTAAGGCTCCTTCTCGGAAAATGTAGATGGATTCCTAAGAGGAGGAAAGAAGGAAAGGATTCATGTGCATTTTATGGTGCAACAGGACAACTCTGGCATAACTGAAAGTACTTCCAACGGGCTGATTCAAGAACAAGGTACTTCCAAGAGAAACAAACTCCAAGGCATAGATCTGTACGTGGCAGAAGATAAAGCTGCATGAGGAATGCCCCAGAACATCCCTGCAGCCAGAGTCACACCAGCACTGCTGTGCAGAGAACACACTTCACCTCTCCAGCCTGCAGCTCTGTCTGCAGCCTGTCACTGCCTAGCAGTGCAGCACGGGCTTCATTCTAGCAAAAATGAGTCTAGTAAGACTCATTTATTTATTCCACCCTGCTGGATTTTGCAGGATGACCTGATAAAGACATGGTGATTTTTTTGCACTTCGCTGCCCATGAAGTTCCCATTTTATCAATTGAAGCAAAATGCTCCTCACATCTAAGACCAGGCTGGAGAGCACCAATCCCACCTTGCAGCAGGTAAGAAATACACTCAGATGATGTCCCATAGTGCCATGTCCAACTAGGAGCTTCCCAGGTAAACCTGAGCACATCAACTCACTCACAGCTGATCCCTTGAGGACTGATAAACCAGGAAACATCCCTATTTCACTGAGATATTTCAACATTATGGTATAAAAGGTCATGCTTACCTTCAGCTTATACCTGCTGGAGGGGGACTTTTTTGCCCCAGATGTACCAGCTGCACCCAGCCCCTGTTTCAGGTCGTGGACACTGACTGTGTGACTCCCTGAAAGGAAAAGAGAGTCCTAATTAGAGACATCTTTCATATTGTACTGTCACTCTCTCTTGATTCAAAACCAGACCAACCAGCAACTGAGCACGTGCTTTGTTCATTCTTCAGAGATGTGACTGCTCAGTCCCAGGAAAGGTGCTGAGCTGGGCAGCTTTTTCCAGAGCCCATTTGTTCCTAATTTTAACCTTTTCTACTCTCCTTTGACAAAGAAAAGAGAACTCCCCTGTTCTCTGCACCTCAGTGAATGCTGAATTCCCATTGTGGCTTGCAGAACTCCCTCCTCCTGCCTGCTAACAGATATTGTGGCTCAGCCAGACTCCCACAACGCTCTCCAGCAGGAGATTTTTCTACTGGCTTAACAGCAGCAACATTAAAACCAGAAAACAAGCTCCAGTTTTGGCTCAGCTAGAACACAGGAAGACCCTTCACCACCTGTGACTAGGATGGGGCAAACAGAGAAGCAGAAGAGCCAGGCAGCCCTTCTGACCCAGCATACCTTGTTTCTTGACAGTGATGGGCAGGCTGTAGTTGTAGGTGCTGCGTTTTGCTTTCACGGGCATGTCAGTAGCAGCATAACCTAGAGGTGAAAACCAAAAACCAGTAATGAACTGAGGGCAAACACCCTGCAGAATATCCCCAGCTCAGGAACACAAGGGCTGGACTGCTGTGGGAAGGGCAGGCTGGTCTTTGGGATATGCTGATTTTAGCAGGGTGGAGAGAAGAGATCAACAAAACCCTTTAACTTGGAAATGTGACCCGATGCCAATGAGTGGATGCCAGCTCTGTCATGGATTTATTAGATGGCACCAGAAACTCCTTTTCCTCAACTTGCCCTCTGCAAAATCAGAGCAGGGAACCCCACATCAAAGGTCTGAGACCCAGCATCCTGCAGGAGATGCTGAGACCCTTGAGGAAAAGCTGCTATGTGAGCACCAGAATTCCTGCTTGGTGCCTCCCCTGGGTGAGGAGGAGGATGCTCTGCTACACCCACTTGGGCTTGGAACACATGGAGGAGGAAAGTCAAGAGTTTAGAACGTGCCAAATGAGGAAAGACATATTGCATCCTATGAAAAAAAAGTATTACAGGAGTTTAGAAAGAACTACAGCAAGCGAGGAGCTCAGAAGGTGACACGTTCATCAGAGCAGAAATATGGCAAAGGAGTTTGAAAAGCACATAAAAAGAAAAGTACTACCAGGATTAACCAGAAAGCAGAGAGAGCAGCTCTGTGGGTTGGGCCCTTTTACCATATTTCATTCCACAGCGAATTCGGAAGTCCAGCACTTGATAAATCTTTGCTTCAGGGTGTTTTCTGGGGTCATACCCAAACCTCACCCATAAGCTTCTCCAAGGACCTGTTAACTGCACAAACACACGAGGGAAGAGGGTTACAAAAAAGCACCCCAGTGTTGCACTTTCCTTCAGCACAGGGTTACAGAGGTTCTTGCAAAGTTCTAATATTTCTCCTCATTGCCCAAAGACATTTGTTTTACCAGCTCTTTACTCACTTGCCGTGGCACTATTTTGGCAGTCAAAGCACAAATATTTGTGTGCTTTTACAAACCAACCTGCAAGGTCACAGCCAAGTGTTTCTGTGGAAAAATTCTGCTAGCACTGCCAGGTGAACAGTCACTGGGAGTGTCTGACTGACCTGCAAAGGTGATTAGAACCTATGGAGCAAACTGAATCCTCCTTGGCTTCAACTTTGGTTCTAAAGCATTTCCTTCCCTCTGTCTCTTTACATAAAATTAAGCTCAGGTATTTAGTGGCAGGACCTCAGAAGTGGAAAAGGACCAGGAACAGGCAGGTGATGCTCCCAGGTGTAGCACTCACCATGTAATAGGCCAAATAGGGCAGCAGCAGCTTCAGCTTGTCTGGATGGACACTGATATTGGCTTTCACTGCATTCCGAGACCACACGGGACGGACTTCAAAGAGCTAAAACAGCACACAGACAACCAGAGAACAGTGGGAAGGGGTTACCAAAGGCAGAGCAGCTCTCCAAGTGGACTTAGGTCTCCTATCAGGGCCTTTGGCCCTCAATAGGAGCTACTGGATGGTGAGGTGGGAACTCGTGGCACAAAAAGGAGCTTAATGTGAGCTGGCCACAGATTCAAGGCTTGACTTGCAGAACTGAATTGAACACAGCAGTGTCAGAAGCATCTGCTCCCACTTCTTGTATCAGTCTCTTACAACCACTAAGAATTTCTGGGAAAAAAATGCACTTTTCCCTCCCCAGCTTGCTGCAGGACAGTGCTCAGGTCAGGAGTAAGGCACACACCTTTCTCAGCTCTTCCTCCACCTTTTTATCCACAGGATTGGTGCACACTTTCTTCCAGTTCTGTACAGCAGCATCCAGGGGTTTAGTTGGGATTTCTTCATCATCAAAGTTCACAAAGATGGCGTTGTGGGGGCGCCGAGCCCTGCTGAGGCCAATCAGGTTCTCACCAGACACCTGGGGATTGTTGTATCCCTCCCTACAGAACAGGGAGAGACAAAAGGGACTCAGCCAGGTGAGCAATGGGTTGGTTTAACTTTGGCCTAACCTCCCTTCATCACACTCTGGTACCATAAAAGACTCTCATGGCACCACTGAGGAAAGAACATTTAAATAAACCCATTCAAAGCTACATGCAGTTGCACACTGACAGAGCAGCTCTGCCCTGGCTGGCAGAAAACCCTCCAGCACTTGGGACCGATCTGTATGAAACGTGTTGGAACCCTAAAGGCTTCACCCTCTGCATCTGCTCTCCTGGAGCTACTGCAGCTGCTCAGTGCGACAGGGGCAAAGCGAGAGGGAAATGCAGGTACCAACTCAATCTTGAAATTTCTGTTCGTTTAGAAAGTGCCAATGAAGGCCAGCAGTGAGAAAGTGAAAGATGTTTCTTGTGGGAGATCTCCCAGACTGTTCTTCTGGCAAAGCCAATCGGAGCCAGGAGGGCACAGGGACACACAGCATCTATTTCTGGAAGCCCTGCCCTTGGCTGCAGCTCCTTGGGAGCAGGCAGGAGGCTGTGTCCTGCACCCCACGCTGGGTGAGGTGTGCTGGGAGAGGCATCGTCTTCACCACATCCCCAGCTCCCCTCACCTGGCAAATCCTCAAGTGGAATTTTGCTGAGCTTGCCACTGCCAGGCAGTTTCTGGGCTTTTTTTTTTTGCCTCTGTTGTGCCAAATCAAGAGGGATAAAACAGCACAAGGCAGCAGATTAAACAGGTGAAATACATGAAAGATGTATCACTGGAAAAGGCACTGACCTGTGCTGTATATCTGGGCGATAAAAATAGTCAATGGGAGTGTCCAGACGTGAGAAAATGGGTGGTGGGATGTAAAGAGGTAAGTCCCTATTGAAAAATTCTTCCTTCTCGGGTTTGAGCATCAGGACTTTGTCATACATGGAGGTTTGTTTGCCATCAGGGCCAGAGTGCATTGCCAGGTACTGGAAATCAGACATTCCTGTAAGAAACAAGGGTTAAAACATTGTGAAGTTTGTTGTGAATTCAACAATATTTCTCACACTCAACTTTCGGGAGCAGGAATTTGATAAGTTTAGGCAAAGGTTTATCCAGCAAGGACATTGTAACAACAGGACACTGGATTTTCCTTCCAGCCCTCAACTGTTTAAGGGGAAACGCTTCCCTTTGCCACCAAACATCCTCATCTCCAAGCCACGTGCACACCATCCCAAGGGTTACCTTGAAATTTGTAAACGGTGGTGACAATCCCAAGAATCTCCATCTCAAACTGGACTTCTGGCTGGATTTGTTCCTCGGTGTCCAACTGCTGCTGCTTCTTGGTCCTCCTCCTCACCCTGAGCAGCATGGTGGAGGTGGGGAAGCGGTTGGCACACACGGGGTGGCAGTAGGGGTCCTTGGGGCGGAAATACAGCTCCAGCCTTTTGGCAGGGTCGGCGTAGATCTGTCAGCAAGGGCAGGCAGAGCCCCTGTCAGCATCCCACCCACCCAGCCCTGCACTCCTGTGCCAGCCTCCAGCCCCACACGCTGCCATGGGCACGGGCTGTTCCCCCCACACAGCCTCAGGGGGATCATTCCTGCCCCACCAACGCCTGCAGCGCATCACAGGGGTGGGCAGCCACTCCCATCCTGGGAATTAGGAAGAAATAAATAAATGAGAAATATAGTATTCTGGATATGAGGAAGAAATTCTT
>VZTA01015446.1:0-11090 GCA_013398855.1 Mohoua ochrocephala | reverse complement strand
GCATCCAGCTCTGGTGCCCTCAATATACAAAGGGCAAGGAACTGACAGAGTGAGCCCAGAGAAGTCCATGAAGCTGATGAGAGGACTGAAACACCTTCCCTATGAAGACGGGCTGAGAAAGTCAGGGCTGTTCAGCCTGGAGAAGAGAAGGTTGTGTGGAAACCTCATAGCAACCTTCCTGTATCTGAAGGGGCCTACAGGGAGGCCCAAGAGGGGGTCTTCATCAGGAACTGCAGTAATAGGACAAGGAATAATGCGTACAAACTGCAAGAGGGAAAATTCAGGTAAGGTATTAGGTAGAAATTCTTTGCTGTGAGGATGCTGAGACACTGACACAGGTTGCCCAGGGAGGTCGTAGATGCCCCAGCCCTGGCAATGTTCAAGGCCATGTTGGATAAGGCCTTGAGAGACCTGGTCAAGTGAGAGGTGCCCCTGCCCATAGCACCAGGGATTGGGACTAGATGGTCTTTAAGGTCTCTTCCAACCCATAACATTCTGTGATTCTGTGATTCTGTGACCTCATTTCTAATAAAAAATCTCACATTTTGTTCCTTGGTAAATTTTTCATAAACGTCTCTTTTCATCAATGTGTGATACAGGCAAATATTTAAAGAATTTGTCTTCCAAAGTTGCTTATTTACAGTATGAGTTTCTCAAACAGCAAAAAAATGCAATGTGCTCTGCAAGATAAACTCTCTTGCGCTGGTCAGCAAATAAGACAGAAAAGCTGGCTTAGCCCTAACAATAACTTCAATTTCTGTAGTCCATGAATGGTGATGATATCCTGTTCATTTTGCAAGGAGAACTGTGGTTTTGTAAAGAAAAAAAAACTCCAGTAGCCTGTCTGGAAGTGAACCTAAGTGGCAAACAAAATAATGAGTATTACTTATTGCTACCATGGTCCAGAGCTCAACTTCAGTATCAGGAAGAAGGGAGAGCAGGATGGAGCAGTCTTTCTCAATCCCTTTCTCCATCTTCTAGGATATTCAAATCATCATATTCAAGATCCCAGAGTCTCCATCCTCACGATCTTGATTAAACCAATCCAGAAAGCAGGGCCTCCATAACATTCCCCCCACCCCTGGAATCAACATGAATAGTATTTCAAATGTGGAAAATTTTTTCCTCACTTCTTCCTTTCCCACATTTTATTGCTTCTCTCCTGTCGTTTAATAAGAGCCTTGCTCTGGCAGTGCTGTGTTCTCTGCAGCACTGCTGTGGGTTTCTGACCAGAAAGACAAAAAGCAATCCTTTAAGCAGCCTGTTATAGAAAAGGGTTTGACAAATCTTTGAATATTTTGCTTTGCGTGTTGTGCTAGTCTTTCTCCAGCAGTGTTGATGCCAGTGGGACACTGAAAGACAAGCCTTAGCTGTGTTTGCTCTCAAGGTTTAAGATATTACCACCCCACATTGTTTGGCCTGCACTTTTACCGGAGGTTACTTCCCACACAGCAGGGGTAGTTGAAGAAATGTATATATGTATCCTAGCCTGCTTTCTTAGCTTAAACCGATGACAAAAACGGGTCAGAGCTGGAACATTAGACTATGATTCGGGGAGGAGGTGAGGTGTAAGCGCACAGTTGCTTCTGCCTCAGACAAAGGGACACAGAAGATAACTGAGGAAAACACCTTTGATTGCCACAGCAAATGGCACAGCTAATCTGAGATACTCAGCTGGTAAAGGCACCTTTTCTTTTTATTTTGTGGGTGATTTTCTTGTTCTGTTCTCCAGGATCCAGTTCATTTCAGTCAACTTCTTTTTTACACAAAAAGCCTTTGGTTTTACTTTAATACGTGTAAAGCCCTGTCAAATCATTGGTTTGTTTTTCCATAATAGAATTGATTTCTACAGAAAATGAGTCACAGTGACTTAAAAACAAAAATCTAAGTACTCTAAAATGCAGTAAAAGAATAAGAGAGAGGCATTGTAACCAGCCTTTTTGTTAAGAGAAAAGATGCTTTCTTCAAAAAAAAATTTCTCAGAAAGGTATTTTCTTATTTACTGTTAGGAATGAAAAGGAAGTTTTCCATGATAAAAAGGGTCCTCTCTTCTCTGAAAAATTTTCTCATTTGCAATTGTTATTCAAAAGGTGCTCGTCTGGCCCTTTCAGGGACCTGCTTATAGGCTCGCTCCTTCAAGAGTGTTTGCAGTGTTACGCAGCATGTTATCTCACTTGGTCATCGGCCTACAGAGAGCACAGTCAGGCACCACAGAGCAGCATCCTGCCAGCATGGTCTGCCTAAACTCTTGAAAATATTTACAACAGGACATTGCCATTTGAGTTCAATGACTAAATTTTAACTAGTCCGTAGAAACATATAATTAGCACATCCTGCACTACAGTATTTTAACAGGGAATCAGGGAAAGGGGTGGAGCAAGGATTTCTGTACAGATTACTCAAGTCTGGAGATGCAGGGGGTGATATCACTGCACTGAATCTTCCTCCCACAAATAATCAGGTTTGCTCATTCTTAAGGAGGACACTCTTTTCCCTATTACATCCAAGCAGCATTGATGGTTGGAAAGCTGGTGACTGTTGAGTTGATTGGCATTCTCCTTGCATAAATTTCAATACATTTCCTTGCCTTGTACACTGTATGTAAATTTACTGTCTTGGTCCTAGATTGGTTGCCCAGAAATAAAAAGGAAACCAATTGACAACTCTTCATTTCGAAATTCTTTGTATGACTATTACAATTCAAATGGTCATACAGTCATAAAAACAATGATGGGCCAAACATCAGAGTAATTAGGAACCCATCCAAAAAAATTATGTCTTAATAGAAAGGACCACAACTTTACCTTAGCAAATATAAGTAGAAACATTTTTAATTGTCTTTGAGACCTGAAATTATGCCCTGAAATCTTTAAGAGCTAATTTACAATGAGGTAATAAAATGTCTCTTCCTCCTGTCCAGTTTTCCCTCCATTCCAAAATGTATTCACCCACCCTTCCCTTTCCTGAGCTTATGGAGCACACTTTCGAGATTTTGAGGCTGTATGGTATCATTTTGGCTGGTTTTGCTCAGCCAGAAGAGAGGAACTGGATGCCCGCACTGACCACATAGCAAATGTGATTTATAGGAAAACACCTCCAAGTTCTCATCTGCCATCTCATTTCTCAACAGAAGGGTGATATGGGTCATGGCGATGGGTGAGACTCTACAAGGAATTTAACAGCAGTGCTTTCTAGCCCATTCATATAATTTTAAATATGTTTGCTTGTCTTCTTCTGGTCTCCAAGATAACAGCCTGCAAAAGAAAATGCTCGAGGTAAAATATTTATTTACTGGGGAACATAATAGTTTCAGTATACATAAGCTCAAAATAATGTCCACTTTCATTGGAAGTCTTCTGTAGAATTACAGTGTCTCTATTATTTTTTTATTAAAGTATTTGGGTTGATGCCTTCTGTATAGAAAAAAACCAAAAAGTAGGTAATGAACAAAAATGAAATCATCTGCTTGATGTAATAATCACTTTATATTGCTTCCTCTGACTAGTTTTTCATTCTGTTTCCAGTGGATATTGAACTGCCCCTTGGATGTGATTGTGGTCTTACATTAGTTTCATGCCTTTTTCAGACTCAGGGATATTACTGTTCTACTGGAAGAAGCAAGACCGTAATCAGGTTTTCCATCTTTCTTTATAGTACAATTGTCATAAAGGATTTGTTGTCTTTATAGCTCACAGTTTTCTTTCTTGGTCAATATGCACTGTGATTGGTGCCTTTATGCTCTGTTCTACTTAGCTGATCTCCACTGATTCTATTACATTTGGATGAAATTTTTTGTTAGAATAGGTAATAAAATTAGGCAAAGCCAACAGAAAACCGCATTTTAAACCTTGCCAGCATAGCTGCAGTTGATGTTTTTGGAAGTTACTTGTAAAATCACTGCTGGACTTTTAAGTCTCTTCTAAGTGAAATAACAAATGTTAAAGCTGCTTCTGCAATAAAGAAAGCATTTCAAATGCCAGTAAGCAGAAATTTTAATAATCTGTATCCTACCAGGAAAATAACCAGAATTTCAGAGGCTGACTAAGTGAATCACATACAGCTAAGAAATAGGTTAAACCATTTGGAGAGACATAGAATTTGTAGCATATGGATTTAAATTTCTCTGGCTGCTAAAGAAAACATGCTAGACTTTATACCTATAAACATTTCTATTATAGAGCTTGACTGAGACTTCTGATGTGTATGTAAGAGATTAATTCTTCTTGACCTGCAACTGCACCAAGACACTCAATTTACAGAAGAGATTTAAGAGACTTATACACACTGAAAAAAAATGAATAGTTACTTAATTCAAAAAGTATTTTTAAAGTGGATGTGTGTCTCTGTTCTCTTCATATCTGACTCGGAGGCAGTCAGATATTAAGATGAATTGAGGAGGCCAATTCAAAATCATATATATTGACATTGTTCGTCTATCTTCATGAATGGTATTGGCTATCCCATAGTCATTTTCGTAAGAATTTGGATTTAAATTTTGTTTTAATTTTACAGCATTAGCAATAGAACAAGGTATTTAAGGAGGGACGAAAGCTGCATATGAGGAACCGGGATCCACAGCGCCACCACCCCTATATTTTGTCCTGAACGCCTCCCTTGGGCCTAGGCCATGGAGGAGAGAGGACTTGGGCCCAGCACTGTTCTGTCAAATCTTGTCCTCCTGGCATGAGGAGTCCCTGTCCCAAAACAAAACACAGATGGGAAGATCTGAAATATTTCCATCTTCAGGTATTCTCACAGAACAAAATAAGCTGTGTCTTTTGCACATTGTGGCATTGAGCTTTCTCAGAGCTTTTTCTTTCTCCCAGAAAACCCTCCAAAAGAGCCGCAAAGTTGTCTTGTTTTCCTAGTATATTGCATTGAACTTCAGGGCTTGTCTTGTGGGGATTTTCCTGGAAGAAGTATGCTGTGGGAGTTTGTTCCATTGTGGGTTTTTTTCCTGGATTTCAGAGAGAGAGAGCTTTCAAATACCACCTAATACTACAGCTGAGAGATGCTTCACTTGCTTTAAGCTATTATGATGTGTCCGTGGGACCTCCCTGAAAAATGTACAAATTCTGGTCACCTCTTTTCTAGAAACTTATTCTTTGACCGTCTGCTCTTCTATACGGTTGCTGTAATTGACTTTTCCCTTTAGCACTTGTCTAGTGAAAATGTTTTTTAAAACCCTTGTCGCAGAAGGGCTGTTTAACTTTTAGATTACATTTTCAATGGCTCCTATTTATTCTTTTAATTGCCTCTCTAGTTCCAGATTGTTTATAAGCAAAACCACATTGCTTTTCCTTCTCCGTCCACCTCGGTGAGAGATGTGAACTCTCGGAGCATTCACTCTTCTAAAACACAGAGGGCTTAGAGACAATTTATCCTGTACATTAACATTAAAGTAACCAATCTCTCTCAACAGTTTTTAGCATGCAAATGCTATTTACTGTAAACTAAGCTTGCAAAAAACTATAAAATTAATTGGCATCTGTGTCTTGCAGTGCACTTTTCCTATTTCTCATTATTTTTTGAAAATATTTTTAAACAAAATCCATTGGGACTCTTTTGCCTTCAGCTGTCTGAAAGTCAAGACTGTACATTTATTTCTGCTGGCACTTTTTCCATTGTCCTGCTCAGACAGTGCCCTGAACATCAGAGAAGTCTTATTTTGATAGGGAATTTGACATTTTTAGATAACATATTTGGTCCAGGGAAGGCCTCAAGTTAGACAATTAGAGAAGTAGAGAAAAAGTGTTGCTAAACACAGGAGTTTTTATTCCAGGTTTATGAAAGTCCTTTTCTTCCCTCCTTTCCCTAAGGAATGGCTCAGAGTTAAAACAAGAGAATCAAGTAAGAGCCAGTTTGTAGGCTTGTTTTTCAACCTCATGCAGATGGACAAGTTTGCAGGCATTTTGTAGCAAGCATAGAGATCCATAATCCAGGCTTCCCATTTCTAAGAAACCCACATTCTTGTGCACCTCTTTGCATCCCTGACAGAAGTGCTGGGCTATTTCTGCAGCAAGTGTTTGTCAGCTCTTGTAACTGGATTTAGCTTGCCAGTTTCTGCCCTGAAGACACAGTAATGTTGTGTCTGAGGCATATAATTTTAAAAAATCCTTGACAAAGTGTATATTTCTGCCTCTAAAGTCAGCAAGACACTCTCTTCCCCACTTCCACCTTTCTCCTAATAGCTGAGTGACCCCTGGGAGGTGAGGGCCTAAACTGATTCTTTAGCACTTCAGAAAAGAAATCTCACCCATCAGAAAGGCTGGTCACAGGGGCATGTGCAAGCCCTGTTTCACAGCACAAAGCCTGTCACCTTTGGATGGGAATTATGCAGAGCAACTTGTGTAATGGCCCAGGCCACAGGCTATGGGCTGCCTGTTGCCTGCCTTGCTCTGCCTCATTAATAGTTTTTAAAATCTTTCATTTTACACTGTAATATTCGTGACTTATGCCCTGATTCTGCTCCCATGGAAGTTCAGAACAGCTTTATAATTGATTTAATACAAGTAGAATGAGGTCCTGAATCTTTTCAGTTGTAAATTCTGTTAGTCAGATGAATAGTTTTATAGTGTATGAATTATCCATCCAAATACACATTGGTTCCTCAAAGCAGTTTTATCCATTAAGCCATCTTTAGTTACAAAGTTAGTATAATAAGTTTCATCTCACCCGAATTCTGAACTCACCCTAATCATCAGCAGTAGAAGAAAACATGGAGGGTAGAAGATTTACTTTGACTAGCTGCATTAACCTCTTTGAAATTTTAATTTGAACTGTTTAGTGATTATATGCATAACCTCTCTCTGCTCCTTCTGTGCTATACTGCTTTCTCATTTTTCAAAGCTTTATCCAAATTGCCTTCACATGAGTAGCTGGAGGGAAAACTTGTAATTACTCTCATCTTCGGATAATCCTGCTCTTTAAAGAAAATCGCAACTGTTACATCCCTCCTCTGTGTCTTGAGTTAATGAAATGGAAGAATATACTCAAGAATTCTCCAGCAATGGTGGCTGTGGCATAGCTGCAGCCCACCAGTTAGACATCTCCGTGGGGTCCAGGCTCCTAAACATTTACCAATAAGCATCAGACTTTAGTTCTTGAGGAAAAACTTATTCAGCAGGTACTTGAGCAGGAGTAGTCAGACCTTCTCTTTTGTAAATCAAGGAACACCTAAGGTTAGACTCCTTAGGAGAAGCAGTGAGAACTGCCCTGTATGTTATGCCCTTTATGATTCTCTATAGTACTCCACATCTGCTTGCAAGTCCTCTGGCTGGTCGATCTCCTCCACACCGGATACTTATTTATACGAAATTTGTTGAATCCTGCAAGATTTGCATAACTTCAAAGCTGGTCTCAAAGTCCATTCAGTCCTGTTGATAAATAACAAATACTGCTAAGCATGGTAGAGGTCTGCAGCTTTCAGTCTACGTAACAAACTAGGGGAAAAAAAAGGAAAAATCATCTGTGTCATTAGAGATCCAGGATTGTATCAACAACCAGTGAGTAAGACACTAGAGGTGTGAGAGCTTGCACGGAACTGATGTGTCTCTTTAGGAAAAGCAGTGTATTTCTTTCACAGGCTGGTGCTGTGGAAGCAAATACCCTTTTACTCCTGCAGGAAGAAGCTGCTGGTACAGCTGAACGATAGCCATGCTTCTGTGCCATCCTGCTGCTGGGGAAGCAGTAAGCAGTACTTCCAAGGTGACAGATGCTCAGCGAGGGTGCAGGGAGACTAGTCTACGTTTGTAAGGAGCAGACAAGTTCCTGCACAGTCTTGTCTATCTGGCCCTGGACTGCAGTCAGTGATCTCCCCTCTTTCCAGGGCAGCAGGCAGAGGCGACCCCCACAATATTTCAAATAGCACTAGACATGTTTCACAGAGGCACTCCCTGCAGAAGTCTAACAGCACCCATATTCTTGCTTTGAATTTCTTAACATGATAGATCATGTTTGAAACTTACAGAAGGACTGACTTTCACGCCATTGCCTTTTTACAGCTCAGTGAGAGCTCCATTGAAATCAGTGATACTCCCTTTCTACAGGAGCAAAATTGTGAAGGTTAGCATTAGTTTCCTCAAGTATCCCTGCACCAAAAGATTCCATCCTAATAAAGAAGAGGATACATTTCATCCTTAAGGAAAATAGACTGAGCCTTTTAAAATTTATAATGTGAATTTTCCCAGATAGAACATTTCAAGGATTTCAGGATTAAAGGTTTCCTATAAGCACATAAATTGCCACATGACATATCCAAGGATTCTGATACAGTCTACTGTTTTTCAGTGATACTGTCTGCAAATAGCAGGGGGGGAAATCATTGTTTCTAGCTTCTGTCAAGCAGTTAGTTTCCATTTGTAAAAGGCAATTGATTCATTTTGATGCTAGCATGTTCAGTTATATACAATGTATATAACTGAATACAACCTTTGCATTCAGTCTTTCCGGTGCAACTTGAGTGTTTCTAGCACAAACAAGCAAACATCCAAAGCAACTTGATAAGAGTGCAGAGGATGTTCTTTTTAATTACTGTTTTACTTGTCTCCTTGATCTCACTGAATAAAATAAAATTAACAACTCACTCTCTGTTATAGTTTAATTAACATGTACCCTAGAGTATCCACACATTTAAATTAGACTCATCTCTTCATCACTTAACCATAGTTAGGCCTTAAGAGAAGAGAGGACCTCCTGATACAACATTCTAGGCATGCTTACTTCAGAGGACTGCCTTCAGGCTAGATACCAGAACCAAGTCAGGTTTCCAGCTCCAAGCACTCTGCAGCTACTGCAAATGCTGCAACCTGCTCTAAGCAATTTGGTTTTTAAGAACTGAGGGAGGGAGATCTTCACAAGAGAGTTCTCAAGACCATGCTAAATGAACACATAAACACAGACAGTAACAGTAAAAGATGTTCACATCTCAAGAAGCCTATGAACCGTGTAGCTTAGATTGAGTGTTGGAGGACAGTGATACAGCAGATAAGCAGGAATGGAGAACAACAGCTCACCAGTATCATTTTTTATTTTCTGCCATTCTTTCTTTTTGCTTCCCAAAAAGGACTCTGAGCATACTCTGAGTGTGTGACCAGAAATCTGACTCTGACATTTTAGTTACTTCTTGCTTGGCTGTTGTTTGAGCAGAGGAATGGGAAGGGAATGCTGCCGCTTGCCTTCTCAACTTTTCTCCTCTATTAGCACTATGTCCTTTATTAGAAATTGCCTGGAGGGCACGTTTGAATACCTGGTAGCCAACCAGCAGAGAGACATAAAGGTAATTTATTTGCAAATAGAAGGGAGAAAGATACATGTTGGAAGTAAAATGAAAAAAGTTTCCAGTAAAGAGTTTGCAAGAAATACTCAGTAGAAAATGAATAAAAACAACTAGAAAATATAAGGTCATTATGGAATTCATCTGAGAGCATAGATCTGCTAATGAAAAGTACAGATTGTATAATATTAGAAGTCATTATTAATAAAAAAATACTGAAATATCATGCAGAAATTGCTACGTGACCTCAAGGGATAATTCAGGCTGATTAAATGAATTCATACAAGGTGCAAAATAATGTAAATGTAAGAAATTCCTAGAACTTCTTTTATAACCTCTCAGAATATCATTTTGAAATTAAAAAGGCAAGTTAGCTAATGTCAGACTCTATAATACCAGCAGTGAAACACAGCCACTAAACAAAGCAAACGCTTTCCTAGAATACAAGAGAAAATATTTTGTGACAAAATTATTAGTGCTATTGTAGCAGATATTAGCTGCAGCACTTCTTGAATTCTACCTACAGTATTGTCGTGAATGTGAAGATTAACTCGGGGTATGAAACGTGCTGTGAAAGGCTGCCGGCATGCAGATAAGACTAAATGGACCACTCGATCTGCTAGACTGAAGGACGAGAAAAAAAGGCAACCGATGTCTGTCAATAGGTTGATAAACCAAAGTGAAAGACAAGAGCTTTGAGAGGGAAGATGAAGCTGTCATTAGGACCTGGGCAAGATTGCCATGGAAAAATGCAATTTTACCACAGGCAGGAGGTTGCAAAACTTCACCTAGTACAACATGTAAGCAAGCACCTTGATACCAGCAGAAAAAGTGATGGCAATCAGATGAAGTCTTCAGTGACTGGAAAAAGGGAAATATTGTACCTGTATTTTAAAAAGGTAGAAATGAGGACTCTGGAAATTACCAGCGTGTCAGCCTCACTCACCTCTGTGCCTGGGAAGATGATGGAACAGATCCTCCTGGAAGCTGTGATAAGGCACATGGAGGACAGGGAGGTGATTTGAGACAGCCAGCACAGCTTCACCAAGGGGAAATCCTGCCTGACCAACACAGCGGCCTTCTGTGGTGGAGTGAATACATCAGTGGACAAGGGAAGGATTACAGATGTCATTTATCTGGACTTCTGTAAAGCCTTTAACGTAGCCCCCCACAATCTCCTTCTCTCTAAATTGGAAGAGTTGAGATTTCATGGGTTTACTGTTTGGTGGATCAGAAATTGGTTGGATGGAACATCCAGAGAGCAGTCATCAATGGCTCAATGTCCAGGTGGAGATTAGTGACAAGTGCTGTCCCTCAGGGATCCATACTGGGACCAGGACTTTTTAATAGGCAGTGGGATCAAGTGCAACTTCAGCAAGTTTGAAGACAACACCAAGCTGAGCATTGTGGCTAACACAGCTGAGGAGCAGGATGCCATTCAGAGGGATCAAGACAAGTTGGAGAAGTGGGCCCGTGTGAACCTCAGGAGGTCCAACAAGGTTAACTGTGNGCACCTGGGTCAGGGCAACCCTTGGTAACAATATAGAGTAGGGGTTGAAGGGATTGAGAAGAGCCCTGCTGAGAAGGACTTGAAGAACTGGTGGATGAGAAACTGGACATGACCCAGCAATGGGCTCTTGCAGCTTGTACAACCAGTTCTATCCTGGGCTGCATCCAAAGCATTGAGGCCAGCAGGGCAAGGGAGGGGACTCTGCCTCTCACCTTATCTCATTCTGGTGTGATCTCACTTGGGGCGCTGCGTCCAGCTCTGAAGTCTTCACCACAGGAAACACATGGACCTGCTGGAGTGGGTCCA
>VZTA01015445.1:31852-71186 GCA_013398855.1 Mohoua ochrocephala | reverse complement strand
TGAAAATCCTTTTCCTTCCTGAAAGAGTCATCTGCTCTCTATTTGACATGGCTCCCATAAAACAATATTTCTTCCACTGGCGTCACTTATTTTTTTCACAGAGTAACTTGGGGATTTAGGAATAGTTATATTTTTGTTGGTTGATATACTTGTGCAGCTGAGGGAGTGGAAAAATGATGAGGAATGTGTGTGGGGCAATTCAGCAGAAAATTAATAGTAAAATCACTTCAAATTTGAAATTTTGATGTCTGGGGATAATTCTGTTTAGCCAGTAGAGATTTGCTACTTTGTCCCTTGAGTACGGCATATCAGCAGTTCTGCATTAAAATAATCATCAGTGGAAGCAAGCGGATTTCTCAGCCTGGCCTGTGCTTATCCTTGAGGTTGGTTTTGGACAGAGCAGCTGTACCAGAGCTACTGCAGCAGCAGAGCGTGGGGTCAGTGCTGGAAGAAGTGCTAAACCAAGTGAGTTCTCATGCTCTGAGACATGGCAACTGCTGCTTTCTTTTCTTTTGTTTTTCTTTTTTCCCCCTCTTAGTAAGTTACCTTCTCAGCCCTCCCACAGCCCCCTTTGTTCTGAACCTCCCCACTGGCTGGAAGGTTGGGGTGCCTGGGCTGAGGCTTGGGGCTCTGCAGGGCTGGCTGGGGCCTGGGTGCTCATCCCCCACTGCTTCCAGACCAGAACTCTCCTCCCCACCCCTGGAGCTCGGGAGAAGCATTTGGGGTCTGATTTCTACCAAGCCTGCACGTCTCATGTTCCTTGGAGCATCTCTCCTTCAGGCACTTTGAACCTGTCTGTGTCCCTGCAGACCCAGCAGGGATCACACTTGGTCTGGGGCACCCAAAATTGATCCCGGCTGTGAGTACTCCAGTGGTCAGTCTGATCCAGAGGACAGGCCATCAGCCTCTGGGGAGAGAAGGCTGGCTCGAATCTTCATCTGCCGTTCATAAAAATCTTGTGGCACAATTTTTTTTTCTTTTTAGGTTGTATTGTAGGCAGTTATCAGACATTGCTGAAATCCCAGGCTGGGTGTGTGTCTCTGTGGCTCTTCTCTGTACTTACATGTGCAGTGTAACTCGCTCTTGGGTTTGTTTTCTACTGGGTAGTTCAATTTGCACGTGTGAAATGCCGAAGTTTTAGTGGTGTGACCTTTTTAATTGTTTGGCTTTTACATGGAAATTGGTTCTATGTCAGCCAAATACTACCTTAATTAGAAAACAAAATATGCAGCCTGACACCTAATGTTTCCATTAGCTTGTTTAAATAGTCTGGAGATCTGGATTTGGGCCAGACTGTTTATTCAGAGTGCATTTTTAATTGGATTATTGGTATGTAATAATTGATATCTCAGTGATACATTATTAAAATATAGATGTGTTTGGAATTGTTCTGACACATCCCAATGGAGTTTAATTGAAATATTTACTGTTATACAGCAGTATAGGCCTTTCTTCTTTCAATGCTGAATAATAATGAAAAAAAAGATTTTGTGGTGTATTAAATAAATACCTCCCTTTGCCAAAAATGGATTAATCTTCTATTGCTATTTTAGTTGTATCTTTGAGGTTTTTTTATGTATAAAGAAAGCTATTGTTTTCCTCTAGACCTTCAGAATGGATATGAATATTTTTGAAGTATGAAGCTGGAACGAGGACTATTTTTGACCAGAAAGCTAGGAGATATCTTTTCTTGGAATGCACTTCCTTTGAAAACTTGACCACTCGCTTATCCTTATTTCTTTATTTTTTTTTTAGTCGTGTAAAGAAGTAAGTTGCTAAAGGATTAATCCATTCTTAATCCAAGAAAAGATCTTTTGCTATCTCTTAACAACCGAGTTACACTAAGAAGTACTTAGTGAAACAGCTTCAAATGCTTTTTTGAAAATGCACCTTTGTTATGTCAACTGGCTCATCCTTTGTGACCCTCTCAGAAGGCCACGGGCTTTAAGAAGTGTGGCTTTTTCCTCCTGAAAAGCCGGCGTGGCGCGTGCGGGGTTTCTGTCCCGCCTCACACCCTTGTTCCTTCTCAGACCCTGCTGCATGGGCTGTGCTGGTAATTTGGGAGGATGGGACTGGAAAAAGAGCCAGACCTCAGTGTTTCTCTGCTCGGTGATGGTTTCCCTACCAGCCTGCAGTGGGGCTGCCTTTCCAGAGCCCGCTGAGCTGTGGGGCTGAGGGATATGCAGAGGCTCCTAGCTCTGCTCCTGCCCAGCTCCTGTTCCCCTCTGCCATAGTGGTGTGCTCCCCTGGGCTGACTGTCTCTGTCTGGGTCAGTAAAACTCAACTGGTGGACCTGAATTCCATGTAGAAATTTTCTGGCGTGGGATAAATGAGTAGCAAACAGTACAGGATGGGATCCTCCCTACTTGATCCAGCTCTACATCGCTTTAACTTCTGCTTTTCCTGGCTGTAGACATTTCCCACCCCTTAAAGCTTCTGCCCACGGTCGGTTCCCATCCTCTGAACCTTGTTAATGTTTCCTTTGGAGATTTCTGGTCCAAAATACTTGCTGGCTCAGAGCTGAGCCAATGTCTCTGTGAGAAGAGGTTTCATAAAGAAGCCGCCTGTCTTTGTGTTCTTGGCTGGAAGGATGTAATAATTCCCTGTCACTCAGAGCTGCTCTGTGTTTTGGAGAGAGTAATGATATTTCACCACGCTTCTTGAGTGATGCACTGAATATTATTTTTCTAAGTAAAGTTCATGATAAAGCTAAAACTGTTTTAAGCAGACATCGGCTTCCAGGAACTGTTATTTGTCCAGCCAGAATCAGATGGATTTGTGGTGGTGTCAGGATTTTTGTTTCAAACACCTGTATAAAAGGGCCAGCATAGTTGAAGCCCCTACAGCAGGCTTTGGAAACTCTTCTCCCCAGGGGAATAACGTGTGCTAAGGATGGAGCCCAAGGGATCACCAGAGTTGTGCAGTATTTAAAGCCCAAAGTCTGAAAGCTTGGGTTGCACAATTCTCAGCCTATACAATGGGGAGAAAATGGGTTTGTTTCACCTGACTCCAGTGCCTGTTATGTTGATGGCTATCTGTATGCTTTCAAAAAGAAAGTGCGGTGCAACGGTGAGGAACTTGCTGTCTTGCTGCTAGGTGGAGGGTCCCTTCAGGAGTGTGCAGGGGAACGATCTTGTGTTTCCAGCTGTAATCTGACCCACAGCTCCCTCTGTGCTGCTGAGTCAAGAGTGACCAAGGGTACTGGGGCAGGGAAAATGGCAAGAAGCTCATCTCTCCCTCACTGGTCTTCTTATGGGAAACTTCTGTGTCAGATGTTGTTGAAAATCTGGGAAGGCTAGAAAGTGGTTTTGTTGTCCTTTTAGTCTGCTTAGATTTGAAGCTTCTTCCTCTTCCTACCTTGTATACCTTGCTATCTTAGCTATTGTCACCAACTACAGTCCTTTCAATGCTTTCTTTGTTGAACTGAAATATTGTGATTTGTGGGTTCAGGGTAAACCCTCTGTTTCCCGTTCCTAGGTGATCTATTTTTATTTGCAGCAGTAGCTAATTAGGGGAATGAAGCCTCTTTAATGACACCTGCTGCTGAAGACTCACTGCCCCTGTCTGAGACACGGCAATTCTGGTGGAAGATGAAATATTTTTAGTCAAATGTAATGACAAGTTTATTCCAGAATATCAGAATTTTTCCCCTGCAGCATTGCCTATCTTGCCTACCAAAGTCACCAGATTGTTTCAGTCTGAGGCATGACTGAAAGGCCTTCCCTTGAACTGTAAAGGTTAATTATGGAGGAACTGGGCCTGGGGACCATCTCCTGCTCAGGATGAAAGACCAAATGCAGCTTTTGTAGCTTGTAAACTGCTGTAATCTGCCTGTTCTGGCCAGGATAAAGAATCATTGCCTCATCTGCCACTTGGTTTGGCTCAGGTTTGCTTCAGCTAGAAACAGTTTATAGCTGTTGCCTTCTCTATCCCAGGGCAACTCTCTAAAAGCTGAGGCTGTCTGTCTGTATGCTGAGCTCCCATGGGTACAAACCACTTGGTTGCACCTCAAAGCAGGAAACCCTTTCCCTGTTTGAGATGAGAGGTCAGTTACTGTCACTGTGGTTTTTGCAATCCCAATAATCACTATGGGTGTCACAATTAGAGTATGGCAAAGGTGACCCTCCTGGTCACTGCTAAGTCACTGTGGGAGCTGATTGTCAATAGAGAGAGAGATGCATGTTAATATAAATGTATTTTCAGAGTGATCTTGCTGAAAGGATTTCCATGCTGGCTATGAAATCTGATCTTTTATAGAATTCAGAGGTCCAGTCAGGCTACAGGCTAGGAATGGTAAGAAAATACAGCCATTCCTAGCACACAGAGAGCCAGTATTAGGAGTTACCGTGGTTTTTCAATGTGAAAAAAACCCCCAACAATTTCTGTGTAGAATGAAGAGAAATGCCCTGGAGGATTACACAAACAGAGATTTCAGCTCTTGCCTCAGCACGGGAAAGAGTGGAAATGTACCAGAGGCACCTTCTGTTCACATGTGGCACAGATTCACTTATTCTTCTCTCTGTAGTAAGGCCAATGGTCAATTGAATCCGAGGCCTTTGAAGAGCAGGGAAAGCTTTGGCACCGACATCTCTAATTCAGCTTGGTATTTCTGGAAGGCACTATCTCTTTGCAAGAAACTTTTTTCCTAGAGAAAGGAGGAATTAATACCTAACACTCTTCCTATATTCCCAGATACTCTTTGTTATTACTACAACATTGCCTGAGCAATTTGGGATTAAAAAACCTGGGGCTGAGCTGGTGGGGAAACCTGGTCTGGCTGTGAGTGTGGGAAGTGCAGCAATCGAGTGGGGCCTGCTGGGTCACTGGAGCCACCTGATGTGAAGGGGCTTCTGCCCCAGCAGTGAAAGTCTTGGAACTGGGAGTGTGACTGCCCGGGAGTCTCAGGAATGGTCACACTGGGAAGTTTCCTTAAAGTTCTGGTGACCCGGGTGGGACCCCAGGCCACCAGCTGAGGAGCCTCCCTTCTCCAGACACCCAGCTGCCAGCACCGTGTGATTCACCTGGCATCTTTGGGTTAAAATTCCCTGAGCAACTTCTGGATTCGAGTCTCTGCTGGTGTAACATTTTCTGTCTGCCTTTATCAATCACTTATTGCCTCTGGAAGACTCCCAACAATCTCTCTGGAAGTCCCTGTGCCTGTTCTTCAGCCAGGATTTACAGTCCTTGCTGGATTCCCAGCACCAGTGTGCTGTTCCTTAAATGAATCTTAAAGGGCTCATTTCCTTAGTTATATTCCCAATTTTATTTAATTACACTTCCTGAAGAGAAGCCATTCTGTTTTATGTTTAATACTGCCGTCTGCATGGGAAGTGAGAGGTAGATGGAGCTGGGAAAAGTCTATAGCAATTAAGCTTTTCTTGACAGTAATGAAGCTGTGACCACGCCACCATGATATCTGGAAAATAAATTTCTCTAATGCTGTTTTATTTGGTTTTGTTTGTTGAAAGCATTTTATATAAAGTATTTATTTAAATACTTTTAGAAAGCAACGCTTTTTAATTTTTCCCAAGGTTTTACTTGCTGCAGAATTTCCTTTGGTTATAACTCCTTTATCTGAAAAGCTTGAAATTGCTTAGCTGAAGTAAGTCTGTCTGTGAATCCAATGGGGAGTTTAGTGTTGGCTCCAAGAGAGACTGTGTTTAACCCTTTAATGCAAGTAGGAAGGCAGGTTAAAGGAAAGAGATGTGATCTTTGAGATCAGCTGCTGGTTCCTAAGATACAGTCCCCGCTCTGTGAGTGGGTGAGGCAAGCAGTAGGTTTTCCTGGTGTCTCTGAAATGGCCATTATGATTTCTGTAGCCTCCCCACCAGCACATGCTCTCCCTTAATCTAAGCCCTGACAGATAGTGATCAGCGAAATTGCTTTTCAAGGTCGTGGCTCTGGGCAGAGCCTCGCACCAGAGATAAGCAGCACCTGCCTGGCAGGTGGAGCGATGCCCATGATATCCTGGGAGAGGAGCACCTTCAGCAGCCTCGGCAGGGCTGGGGGCTCCTGAGGGGAATTGGGTCACTCAGATGCTGTCTGGGAGCACTTCAGCCCTGTGGCTTCGTTATTTTGAGATGCACAGGGTAACCCAAGATTTATCTTAATTTAAAGCCAAAATTTTGACTTCTTTTTATGTTTTGAGCTTGGGGTTCTTTTGGTTTGTTTTTTTTTTAAAGCAATATTCTGAGGCTGGTTTGGTTTTCTTGGGTTGGTTTGTTTGTTTCTACTCGACATGAATTACTTGATATCTCAATTCATGGTCAAAAATTGTTCTAGTTAAAGTTTTACAGGTTCAGTGAAGAATGTTTAAAACAAATGATGCCTCTGTGGAGTTTGTCTGGGGAGAAGCACAGTGAGTTTAATCACTACTGGAAGACTCCCCTCCCACCGCCGCCCCCCGCCCCAAGTTAAAATGGAGAGCAAATCCAATTTTCTTAGAATGCAAAGTATTGGGAAAATTAGTTTATTCCTGTACTGAGAGTTAACAATAGAACTGAAATAAAAGAAACTTTTCTGGAATATTTTCTGCAGCAAAATCTTTGCTTTCAAAAGCAAATCCTCTTTCTGAATGGCAAAAGCTCTTCTTCAGTGAGGACAGCTGAACCACATGGCAAAAGTCAGTGGAGTCATTTTTGGCTGCGATAGATTCAATAACTGCTTCCTAGTAAATGGAACAGATGCTTGAATAACAGTAGCAAATATCTCAGAATTTAGTTACTACAGCTTATGGTTTGGGAATCACCTAAGCACGCTCTTTTGGGATGCTGTAAAACTTGGAGCCTAAACTTTTTTCTGGTTACCCTGGAAACCCACAGTGATGTCACCAACCTTTGCACAGAAAACCTTCTGAAGTGAGCCTCAGCTTCTTCGGGTTCTCCTCTGCTGGGTGAGATGAACGCATAATGAACATCTCAGGTTAATTATTAAAAAGGAAAAGAACTAGAGAGTCACCTGATGGACACAGCATTTGTTGTAAGCTCTGACTGCCTCGCTTTGCAGTGAGAGACCGACTGCCTGATAAATCCAGGAGGTCCTTCAGTGTTAACCGTATTATTTTTGCTGGAAAAGGATGGCAAAAAGTGAAGAAGCACCAAGCCTCATTCAGAAACTGTCTTATTAGGCCTTAATGTACAAGTAGCACGTTAAAACATTTGTCAGCCCTGACTCTGGGCAGTAATCTGATTTCTGGGGCAAGCTGGTGCAGCTCCAATGATGCTTTAATTTGTATTCACCTGTACTGGGTATTAGTGTCTGCTGTAGCAAATGGAGTCCTCGTGGCCTCCTTGGCATCCTCGAGCCAACTCGTCTTCCTTCTGAATGCCTGCCCTGCGAGCATCAGGGCTGGAGCTGGCAGGCTGGAGTAGTTTTTATAAGCGCACCTCCGCTTGCGTGTGGCGGAAAATCAGCTGACGCGCGATCAATTTATTTCTCTGGTGCGAAGAAATAATAGGTTGCAACTGGTTACCATTTCCTAATGATCTCTGTGCACTGAAAGAGCCATCAGCTTTGTTCCATGTAATTGCATTCTCTAAATGTGGCTATTTGTGGCAGATTACAGCTTGCAACTACAAGCGCGTTTGAGTGGGGAGCTGATGAAGTCCATTGGTTCTCCTTTTAGCCTTACCCAAGCAGCTTTCTTGGTTTTAGTGTGGTGACAGCTGGCTTAACTCCATGAGAGAGGAAAACGATGTCTGAGGTGCTCTTCAATTCCACAAAATAAGACCCCATTATCTTGGTCTGGTTCTTCTGCTCCTGGAATTATATAACTACAAAAACTTCGGTTTCCACTGCTGTGAAACATTCCTTGGAAAACTGCAGAATTAGCAAGGAACTCCATGCAAAAATCTCCAAGCATCTTTTCATTATGCACTGCATATTTTATGCAACACTTAAAATAAAACACAGAAAGGCAAGTCAGAGCTCCTGTATTAGTATGGTTGGGAAAGGTCTTCTCTCTCTTTGCTGTAGGCTGTATCTTGTTAAAGTCAACACTGATCCTATTTTCAGTGCATCAGGTAATGTATGAACCCAAAGAGCAGAAGTTGCCATTTTTAACCTTTAGTTCTTATGCAGCAATATAGGCTAGTTAGCTATTTTTTCCCATTTATTATAAGACTCGAGTGGTAATTCAGTCTTCATGCTAGCTTAATCTTCAGCTCAGTGACTGCCAATTACCAATAGAAACATGGAGATGCTGCTTTAGCAATTATGATCCCAAGGTTAAACAGAAATGAGAAGTGACCTCTCTCCTTTCAAGGTGCCCAGGCCTGAGATCTGTAGAAGTTTCTTCCAAACACTGATCTTACTTCACTGACAAAGAACTCTACCCTTCAGACTTTCCCACAATCTTAAAGGCTATCCACCACTTCTGCTCTACTTTTCCAGTACTTATTAATATCAGGTGGATTGAAAACATGGGACTGTTTCATAATGAGTTCATGGGAAACCTCTCCTCCTAAAATAACCACAGGGCCTGTCTTTCTCCTGTGCACGTGACTGGGTGCACACACTCATGGTTTATTTAAAACACAGGGGCCACGGTGTGAGTGCTGGGCAGGGGGATGCTTCCCCCAGGGTCTGGGGTTAACCAGCAGTTACGTTTCCTGACCCAGTGCCAGTGCTGGGGAAGTGTGAGCTCCAGAATACATCCCCACCTGCATCCCTGTGCAGCAAGACACCTCACCTGGAACTGTCTTGCACAGAGGAAAAAGGTATTGGGCAGCTATTGCCTCGTGCAGAAAAAGGGTCCCTTTTTCTCCTCACTAAAGAGTTGGAGGAGATGTCAAATGAAATCCCTATTTGTTCATTTACACATGCCAAGAGGTGTGTTGCCTCTCTGAAAAGTAGGCCCCTCTCCAAGTGTTCTGTGTCTCGTTCTTTGATTAGCAATGACCTTGGCTCGCAGCCAGGAGACTTGTCTTTCCTCTAAAAGAGAGGCTAATTTTCTACAGCTCTAAAACTCCTCTGAAAAATCATCCCTCTTTTTCTGTGCAGGAGCACTTGTATCCCTGAAGGGCAAGCTGCTTGAGAATCCAGAGGAAATTCTACTGCTGTCCTCAAAAAAGGAGGAACTCAAGGACTGTGCAGGAGAAAAAACAGGGAATGTGCTCCTCAGAGGCCACGCTCAGCAGCACACCATGCACAGTCCTGGCTTTTGTGTGCCACAAATCCTGTCTCTCAAATCCACAAGCCCTGGCTTCGTATCTTAGCTTCAATTTGCTGCCAACACATGCAAACTTAGATAGCAAGTGCAATTTGGTTTTTAAGAGATTGTGCTAATAAGTTGCACGGAGAAGATACCATTCTCAGCACTTAGAGGCAGTTTAGGAAGTCTCACACTGAAATGCCATTAGCAGATGGCAGAGGAGTGTTAGGAGTTACACAAAGTCCAGGTGTGGCAGCTAAGCAATGCCTTGCCCTGTGGAGAGAGGACCCATGCTGGGGGAAGAACAGCAGCTTGCATTAGTGTCAAAGCTAACTTGACTTCCCCATCCAGCTCCTTCCCCTCTTTCAAACTGTTACAGGTACCTTTGTTTTGCCTTTGCCAGGTTCTCGTGGCTGTTCAGACGTGCTCCCTCCACGTGCAGATGCTGTTTGGGGGAATACCCTGTGGTCCTGGCTGGAGCTGTGCCAGCCCTGTGCCAGCTGAGGTTCTCATGGCTCTGCCCTGTCCTGCCACCCGCCCTGTGCAGTGACATCTGTGCTCGTGCAAGAGAACTTGTCTCAGTAGTTTCTGTTCTCTAAGATTTGGTCTTGGCTGAAGTTACAGCATGAAAAAAGCAAGTGAAATAATTTCTCTTTCTGCCTCTTGGTTTCTTAATCCACCCTAAACCCCAGTGTGCAGAAATGCCTGGGTTTGTATTTCCAGTTTGCTCAGAGGGACTTGGGTGCTTTTGAGGACCTTTAGCCTGTTCTTTACAAGCATTCAGTGACAAGTGACACTGTGAGCGCTCTGTCTGTGCCCTGTCCATTGGCCAACCCTACCACCACAGATGCTTCTGTCTTTCCCTAGTCACCATGGTTTTCCTTGGGCATTGCTCCTTTGGTTGAAGGTGATTTGTCTGGTCAGGAACAAAGGCCTTGATCTCAGAATGGATGGCACCAGTTGCACAGCTGCTGTGCTGGAAATCACCTGTTAGGAGGAGTATCTACTGCAGAAGCTTCCCAAAACACCACGAGTATTGCGTGACCTGCTGGTTTTGGATGGGGTGCTGTGTCAGGAGCTTCGTGTGTGTGACTACATAGGTAGTCCTTGTGGGTTTTTTCTCAGTCACGGTCTCTCAATAATGAAGTGTGGCAGAGGTTTGGTGATGTGAAAGAATGTGGTGGCTTGTTGTGGTTTTCACAGTAAAGAAAAAAAAAGGGCGATAGCTTTTTATCATTTCCTTGAGAAAACAACACGTATATGGACAGCCAGCATCTTGGAAAATGCACAGCAAACCCCACAGAGGGAATCTAGTGAAGTCTTTTCTTTGGAAATATCTTTGGTGAATCATATTATGTGTCTGTCAAATTAGATACTATTTACAGTGAGTGGACCAAGACATAAAATTAACCTAAATTGTAAAATCCAAAATTATTAGGAGAAAAAAAAAAATGTTGCTCAAAAAATTGCCTCCAAAAGGTACTGCAGAAATAAATTTCAATAATTAAGCCATGTGTTTCCATGCAAGTTATCCTGCGATTTTACAGTATTAAATCCTTGGTGAAAAGTTTGTACTCACCCTCAGTGTGGGAAACCAAGACTGGAGATATTTCTAATTCACGTTAAGCATTGCTGTTTCTTTACGTACTGTTAAATGCTGACCATAAATGCTGCGTGTTAGTTCTAATTACTCATATTTCACATCACTTTTGAAATCAGTGAAACTGTTCTCATATATAATTAAGGAAAAGGGCTGCAGCATCCTAGGAAGGTACCTCCCAGTGCTGCTGCCTGCCTCAGCTAGGAAAAGCCTGAATGAGGCAGCAGCCCCTGACAGACAGAAGTGTATCAAGATAGATTACCAAACGGATCAAGCAGAACAAGAACTTTGTTTCAGAAATGTTATATTAATGCTTCACTAGACAAGCCTAACTTACAGTGGAATATTAATAAATGAGGCATTAGTTGTTAAATAAATGGTGGGTGGGTGTGGATGTGTGTCCATGCCTGCATAATGCAGAGAGCATTTATTTTCTTTTATAAAAGATAAACCCCTCTAGTTTTCAGGACCGGGGGGTTCTTTCTAATTAATCACAGTCACTTGTTACAGAAACACCCCAAGTCACCCTAAATGCTACGAGATGCTTAACTGAGTTATGTGTTAACATTGTAATGGATTGGAACAAAACTTGGCACGTTCTCCAAGTCAAAAACCACAAACAAACAAAAAAACACCCTGCCCCCCCCAAAAAAACCAAACAAAAACCAACAAAAAACCCCCACCCAAAACTAAGGCAAAAAATCCCAAACAAAAAAAACCCCACAAAATCTGTTTGGCTTGCAGCTAACCTCCAGTGCTGGCAGCAGCCTCTGGTGTTTCCTTTCCATCCTAGAGAGGGATGCTCCTGTGGTTTGGGGCATGAAGCACCAACTGCCAAAGGGAGTTACGGGGCTCTCCAACCCTCAGTGTCCTACAGGGAGCAGAAACTAGATCTAATAACTGGGTGCTTCTGCAAGCTTTTCCAAAATGACCAGGCTTCCAGTCCTTTGGAGGGCTAAGAGGAATAACTTAACACGTTCAAGGCTTCACTTGAAAGAGATTCACATGCTGGAATTGGTTTGTCAGCTCCAGCACGGAGCTGGGCCTGGCAGTGGCTGGCCTTGTGATGCTATTCATAGGCGTGCACTGTTTCTGATATTTTCCTTTTAGCAAGGAGCAGATATCAAAACCTTTTTTACATATATCTTTGACATTTCACAGCGAGTGCATTGGTTCATCAAGTGGATGTGATTTATAGGTACCATGCATTTGTGATGTGCTGCCCTAGCTGTAAATAAGGGATTGCCTGAAATGTTGGCAGCGGCGGAGGAGACTGTGCCTAATCCTGGTAATCCCTCTGACTTGTTTGTGCTGTACATATTTATCCATTGTAAATGTGTGTTTGATGGGCCAGGAGTTCAGTAAAAGAGAGCTTGTGTCTAACCTTGTAATACCACAGCTGCTGCCAGATCAGCTCTCGGGTGCAGAGGTCTCTGCAGCCTGAAATGCTGCTGGGAGTGCTGCAGTGCTGCTCCCCAGCCCTGCTAACGTCCAAATGAGCCTCCTCCTTGCAAACAGAGGCTCTCTGCTGAACTCAGGGTGAATTATTTGTGGTTATGCATTGACAGTAAAGCTTAGGGGGACGCTTAGGCGCACCTGGGGATGGTGGCTTGGTGTTAGGCTGAGCTGAGGCTGGACATGTCTCCCAGGCTGCCAGCAAACTCTATTATCTGACTTGGCTCAGGCCACCTTTCTACCTATTACAGAGAATTACAGCAAACCCGTGCCTCACAGAGTGAAGCAGGGTTTTATCAGAGACTTTGTGAGTTCCTGCTCGCCACAGTGAGGGCATTGCTGCTGCCAGTCCCCTTATCATTTGATGAATTCCTAACCTGTCATTCCCCACATGGACAGGGCTGCTGGAGGTGCCTGAAAGCCTCTGAGGGAGGTGGAGAAATGGCAGAATTATAGAGCTGGGCTTGGCTTGCACACAAACTCCCACTGAACCAAAAGAAATATGTGGACTTTTCACCTCTTGTTTGTTTGAATTCTCTGGAATTGAAATTGGGCATGTGAATGTTCAAAGTTCTGAGGGAGGTCTCCAGAAACAATGCTGGAGTTCAGAGAATCCCAGGGAGAGGGATGCCACGTTCTAACAGGTGCCTTTTTGGCAAACAGGCTGGGGTTTAAGTCATGTTCTACTCAGCTGTCTGTCCTGACTTTTTTTTTTTCAGTGGGTAAGCACTGGTCTCCATTTAGAATGCTGGCCTGAGAAATACTTTGTTCTCCAACTGATGTTTTCTCACAGAAAGCTCCTGCTTTAATAAATCCTCAGATTGAAAAGGGAAAGAACAGCACTCCTTTTTGGTGGTTTTTTGTGGAAGGTTTCTGACCTGCTGTATTTCAGAGGATGTACTACTACGAAGCCTTGAATACCACAGAAGTAAAGCTCCTGCTATTACTTCTCAATGGAGATCCTAAATCCTTTAACACTTGAGAGGTGAATCAAAGCTCGGTTGAAGTGAGAGTCTGAGGCTTTTGCTACTGTGGGATGTGATGTTCCCAAGGCACCTCTCAGGATGTAGGGAAGCCACATGTAAGCTGCACTGGCTGGAGTTAAAGGCCTTCTCCAAAGCCCAGTGACTTCAATAGGTCCCCGATGAGCCCTTTTAGCACGCTTTTCTCTTGGTGGGGAGTTGGAGAGAAGGTCATAAATAACTTGGCTTGGCCTTAGGAAGCTGCTTTGGATTTGGCTGATGTGTGGGTGAGTGCTCTTGCTCCTGCAGAATGCTTTCTCCTCTCACAATGCACCTAGGATGACGAAAATCAGGGTGCCGTGTGTACGAAAGGGTGGTGACGAAGATCTCCTGATCCCTGCTCAGAGGTGTGAGCTGACAGGAGATTGAGCACATTTCGGTAGGTTGATGCAGAAGGGTGATGAGCATCTGAAATCTCCTCTTGGTCTGGAGCTGCTCAGCACCTCCAGGATTTGACTGGGACACGTGCTTGGTTTATCTGCATGGCCAGCACCAGTCTGGCTCTGCTGCTTTGTTATTTACCTGTGAAGTGCAGTAATGCAGCATAAGCTCTAAGGTTCCCTAAATTTCCTGTGCTCTCAAAGGACGCACAAAAATTGTGCAGGTGCGATTTGTGTGCGTACAGAATTTCTGTCTGGGAAAAAACTCACCTGCAGGAAAATAAGTGTCAGAAAGATATTTGGTTTTTTAGGTTTTTGGCTAATGCTTCTTTAGTGTTCAGTAATAATAGAGAAATGGTGCTTTGGGGCTGGAGTAGGTGTTCACCTTTGCTATCTGGGGGGGGAGAAATAAAACTAAAATCCTCAAACATTGGTAGGTGGTGCAGGTGAGGAAATAGTCAACATGGCACTAATTTGCCCCTGGAGCAGAAATGTCAGGAAGGATTGTGAAAAAGCACTGATGGTAGCAATTATATTGATAACCTACCATTCCCAGAAGTACAGAAATCAATCTTGCACTGACAGGATTCTGATAAATTCCTATGAAAATCAGAAAGCAATCAATATTAATTGTGGGATAGAAATAGTGCTGAGGACTTTCTTGTTTTGCGTGGTTCCCCCCTTTATTCTTTTTCATCTTCCTCCAAACAGCATGGTTGAAAACACTGTAAATGAGAGAAGTGAGAGGAGCATTAAAAGACAAGTGTCATTAGGTTCATGGAGTGGCCACCTGGCTAACCTGGCTTTCTTTATACTTAGCTGTGTGTAGTACTTTAATAGCTTTGACATTTAGGAGAGCTCCCTGTGAGTCCCTTGCTCTGTGCTGAGGAGAGTGGGGGGGCCACATTACTGATATTGGATTTTCCACCTTTTTTCCCTTCTGACAGCTCTGCATCAGAGGATTAGAAACAATTTACGTTTCGTCCTGCCATTAGTTAACTAGATGAGTTCATTGCTCTGTTAAGGGGGATACCCTCCTACAACTTCACCTGATCCTTTACTCACAGCTGTGTGCCGGGTAGTAATTTTATTTGGTAGTAAATGAAAAGTTTGGATGCTCCACAAATTTGTCTTGCCTCCCCTTCTTTTCAGCGCTGCTAAAAAAACTTCTGAAACGCTGGTTTCCAGCCCTTTGGTGTGTCACCAGCCATACACTTTGCACTGCATTTCATTTTCCTTTTCACACTGTAGTGGATTTTATTTTAGTTCTAACGCATATGGAAAGGAAGCTTTTGGACCTCAAGAGAGCTTTCCAGTTTGAAATACAAGTGAATTTGTGATTGGGAAACTGGAATAAAAACAAATTGTTTTGAATGCACTGAATGTGCGGTTTTTTCCTTCAGATTTTCAGTTGGCTCCTCTGGGAGATTTCTTTTTTAACCCAGTTTGTAGTGGCAAGAACTGCAGAATTGTTCTGTAGTTCTGTGAGCTGAAGTGGGTCACGCAGGCTTGCAGCGATGGAAATAAGGGAATGAAGTTCCCTGTCCCATCCGCATTCTGCTGCTCCCTTGTTACTCACTGGGCTCAGAACTAGGCATGTTTGGTAAAAATAGGTAAAGTGAACATGAGCCATCTGAATTCTGCCAGATTAGAAATGGTTGCAAAAGATATGGAGGAGATGGTTAAAAGTCCATGAGCTGAAACCAAATCACGTTCCATTAACTGAGAACCTGCCATTTTTCAGCGCTATGGGCAAGAAAAACAGAGGCTTTGGAATATATTAGGTCGAGAGCATTAAGTTTAACTAGAAACTGCAAAGTGAAATGTTTAATAAAATGTCAGAAAAGAAAGAATGCTTTGTTCCTCAAAGCTGTATCTCCCCAGAAGTGTACATGCACCCAGCTGTCCGGCCAGAGCACTAACTCTGTATCTCAAATTTTGTGATGGAGATAGGTGACTTTGAACTCCTGGAGAGGTCCAGGAAAGACCAATTTATTCTTGCCATGAATAATAATCCAAGGACCCGGAAGTGTTCGTGGGCTGGGGGCTAGAGCAGGAGGGACATGGCTGGGAGGAAAGTATTCTGTCATCCCCGGAGCATGTGGGACGGGTACAGTATCCTGACACAGTTGCAAGAATGCTTCTTCCAGGAGCAGGGTTAGTTAAAATAACCCTGATATTCAATATCTACTGCCCCCTCCTATTCTTCCTCCTTTGTCTGTCTAATGGTTGGAATTTTAAAATAATCCTGACACGGGTAAGCGGTAGCATACTGCTCTGAGCCGTAGTGCCAAGAAACGCGGATCGCAAACCCCACTTTGTTCTACAGTAAATGGATTTAAAGGACGTGTAGCTGCTGTAATTAGAATATTGCAACAGTCTTTGGAAGCCTTAATTAGCACCACCAGATTAGCAGCTCAAAGAAAACTGTAATGCCAGCACCTAACGAGCTTCTTGAGTCAAAGAAAGTTAATCCCGAGTTACTCACAAGTGACTCTGTATCCATGAACACAGAACAGGGGAAGTGATTCCTAAAAACCCAAGTTAATTGTTCCATTGGAAAAGGGATGAAATGAGTTTAGTTTGCCATGCAGGATCTTGTACATGAGAATTGCTCCTCGGGTTAACACACTGGCCTGGTTCTGAAATGTTTTCAGCAGAATTGGTTGCTGAAATGAATCTGTAACGTAAAATAATGTTTTAAATGAGAAGGTTTTAGTTCTGGATCTCAGATTAGCACGAACAGCCTGTCTTGGAAACTTCCAGGAATTCAAGATGCCCAACAGATACATAAACCAAATTCATTTACAACCCTTAGTTTCTAGTTTCTTTAACTCTAATTTAACCTCTTTTCTGAAGAAAAAACAAGATGTTCTCCTTCATCAAAAGGAACTGTGTTTAGCAGGGTCATAATATTCCACTCTTTCAATTTAAATATTTTTAAAAACCTAGCAAAAAAAAAAAACTTGCTGACTCTCTTTCCACGAGTAGCTGAGCTTTAACAAAGTGTTACTTTCTGGTGGAGAAATGTCTCTGTAAAAGCAGCAAATGATGTTCCATAGGAACTGGTACATTCTGTTTCGGCATCCCAGTGCATTTTTAATGCTTTCAGAGAAGCAAAACGTGTGTTGAACCAGTCATGCCTGGAATATTCCATGTGAACGTTTCCGTTGTGTAGAACCATAATGCTTGTGTTTTCCTTGCTGTAGTGTTTTAACATGCTTTGGCACGCTTTCTTTCCTGTTGAGTGCGTGACAAAACACAATCCTTTGCAGCTCGAAGTTCAGAAGTGGAGGTTTTTCCGCCTTCCAAGGCGGGTCAGTGCCGCTGTCTGTAGCTGTGAACGTTACCTGGCAGCTGATGGTGGCTGGGCGTAGCGCTGGAAACACAAGAGCAGCACAGTTTATTTGTTAGCAAACACACCAGCAGCTGGGCTCTGAACTTAAGGACTACTGACTGGCCAAGCAGGTTGCAAACCCTGCTTACAGAAGACTTTGTATGTAGCACAAAAAAATGACAAACACGCTTTCAGTGTCCCCATGAAATGTGCGACGTCAGTGCACGGAATGTCTTCACGTGGAGAAATGGGGCTCTGGTTTCCCCTGAGCAATGGGATTCTTTGCGTTGTTTCACGCTTTGTTCTTTCATGCACTTCCCCAGTTTAGGTATTACTGCCCCTCTTTTTTTTAACCAGGGCTGTTTAAATTCTGGGAAAGCAGCCCTTCTATTTGGCAGCACCAACTCCTGCCACAGGCACTCGGCTGAGTGTAGTTTATCCGAAGAACATTTATTATTCTCTGTCCATATAAAAACCTAGCTCTGGATTTTTTTGAGACTAATGACTTACTCCACTAACAAAAATTTTCACTGATGCCCACGCTCATCAAACTGTTAAATGAGTTTGTCCATTAAATATACCGAGTTTTATTTTCAAGCACAGATGTTGCATTTTACTATTTAAGTCTATTACACTCTCTCTTTAAGGCAAATTTGGCCTTCCTTGCCTTCAGAAGCAGAGATAAGTAATCAAAATAGTGCTGCAAAAACAAAAGGGGTTTTCTTTACTTTTCTTTTTTTCCCTAAACTTTGCTTGCTTGCCTTGTTCCTGTGCACAGAAGCTCTGACATTCTTGACTAAGACTAGAAGGTTGTCAAATACAAAGGCATCAGTCTGGTTTGAGACTGAGGATATGGACTCTTTTATCTTCCTTTGCTAACTCTTCTGCTGTTTGGTAAAAAATGATGTTTGGTTTCCGTTAAATTTCTATCAACGATATTTTGTTTTTGTTTGTGCTTTTGCCAAAGCACTATTTTAGCATTTTGTAGACAGCATTTGATTTCTGGTAAAGAAAAATAAAAAGTGAAAATTCAGAACCCACTGTCTAATCCAACCTCCTGCAGATTAGAATCTGAGTTACAGACTTCACTCAAACTGAAATTTCTCCAGGCTTTTGTGTTTGACCTTGGGCCCCTCTTGAATAAAGAACCTCCTCTCTTTCTGCTAGACCATCTCCATTTAACTTTTGGAGCAGAGATGTGAAAGCCACTTGACAAACACTTGCCCATCTGTTGACACTGACCTTTCTGTGCTTTAGCAGTACGGGTGGAGTGATAGCATCCTTTGAGAACCACAGCATGTGGTCTCTCAAGTGTTAATTTTCCACATTTTGTGCATTTTTGCACAGCCTTATGATGAAATCTTCCCCCTCAGATCTGGACTAAAGGTTCTTAAATATCTCTTGTTTCCATTTCAAGAAATGGTCATTTACTTTTCTTTCTGAAATGGCCTTTGGAAAAGTCAACCATATGCCTCATTGCTTATAAGAATAATAAATACCTTTGGGCTTTGGCAAATCCTTAGCTAAATGACTCCAAGGTCAATTTTCTCTAATAGACTTAGTCACTTGGTGCATGCTAATTTCTCGAGGAAAAAGAACAAAGGGAATTTCTGAAGGAAAAACCATGCTGAAGAGCACCTGTGTAGTGGTTTTCATGAGTGTGAAAGATTTCAGAATCCAGAGAAGGGGCTCTGGGTGCTGTTTGACCTGCCCAGACCTGACCCTTCTCAGAACCCATTCCTGGGCACTGCAGGCAATGGTGAATTACATGGAAGTGGGCACTGACCATAATTCTCTCTTTGGGTTCACAGGAGCCAAGTGCCCGCCAAAGGCTGTCACCGATTCTGTCAGGTTTTAAACCTGGCCATGGAGGCAAATCTGACCAAGCTCACCACAGGTGCCTCACCTGTACGTGAGAGCAGGGTCTGAGCTCAGTGTCACCCTTCCCTGTCCCCCTTCTGCCTCAGGGGGTCACTGGGCCTTGCTCTTACCCTTTGGCCATGGCAAGTAAAGGTGCCATTTCTGCTCTGTCTCGGTTGTTCCTGCTTTTCTTGACCTGATTAACCCAGTTAAGCCTCACACTTCTACTTTTGCTCACAACTTCTCTTTGAAAAGGAAGAACAAAAGCAAAATGCTTGCTGCTTTGGCTGATGGCCGGTCGGAGGGAGAGCGGTGAGAAACGGCCGTGTTTACTGGGAAAGCTTTCATAAGTTACATTTGATGGTGCTGTCAGGGGTTTTGTCGAGACCAACTTGGAGTTTCAAAGGTGCTCGTGGCACTGATGGTCAGCAGTTGTCAAATGAAATGGAATGGCAGCGAGGCAGGCAGTGCTTCAAAGGGGTCTGTCTTGGGCACAGAGAAATGAGACTCCAGTTGAGGTGCTCCAGAGGTCCTTCCACTCTGACCTCGTAAGATAATTAGCGATAAAGATTCAGGAGCTTTCCTTTGTGTTCAAAGTTTTGCTTTTCTGTCTAAAGTGATCCTGATAGTGAAACTTAAACCAGGCAGAAGCACTGGCAGTGGAAGGAAGGTTTCTGAATGCCTGTTCAGGGACTGGAAATACTTCCTTGATGTTTTTCTGTTTGAAGCAGCACTCCGGAGGTAGCAGCTGCTGCAGAAGTCAGTGACAGTGGGTCAGTGCTTTCGATACCCGAGTGCCATTAGTGCTACAGAATCCCCCTGTGCAGCAGAGGTTTGTCAGTGCATGCAGAGTCTTTGGGATATATAATTGTCCCAGGGGGCTATTTTGATTGCTGAGAGACTGTCCGAATCCTCTCTGGCCCCTTACCAGTTTACTTTGCTGCGTAAGACCCCCAGATTATGATCTCCTTGAAGGCAGCAGCTCCAAGACTTCCAGGTCATCTGTCTGTCTGGGTCCTCTCACTCCATCTGTGTGTTGAAGGGGGGACAAAAACCCAAAACCTCTGAAAAATGGTGTGTCTGGTGTGCTCTGGGCTCCTGAACCGTTGAAGGTTCCCAACATTTCCAAACTGGAATAAAGCAAAACACTAAACCCCTCCAACAACTCTCTGGGAATTATCATTCTCTGCACAGCTCCCAGATATATTTAGAAAATTAATTTCAGGCTCTTTTGGTTTCAGCTTTTTCCTCTTTCGTCTTTAGAAGCCCCCAGAGCTGAATTAACTTCCAGCATCTCTTCAGTGCGCATTCAGCTTCCAGTGCTGCTGTAGCCACAAGCTGAGCACCGAGCACCGCGTGAAACGAACCCCTGGTCTCACCGGGGTCCTCTCCTGGCAGGAGCCATTGTCTCACCTGATGCAGATTGGCTGTTTCAGCTCGAGTCTCATTAGAGATCTATGAATAATGAATGAGCCTGGGAGACGAATTGTCCTTTTCTCCCTATTCCAAGACAAGGCCAGGTAGGAACTGAATGTTTTCAGCAGGGCAGAAAGAGCCGCTCTCTAGATGAATAAATTATTTCAGCTTGGAGAGTTGTCAAACCGGAACTTAGGACCCACGCAGAATTCAAACAGCCCCTTGGCACAGGTGTAAAATAAACTGAGGGGGAACGGTGCCCTGCAGGAGGCACACAGAAGCTGCGAAGTCCTCATGCTATGGTCTGTCCTGGGCAAAGCACATTTTCCTCCTCCTCCTCTTATCTCTGACCCAGGGCCACCAGTGTTGGATCTTACAATGGTATTGTAAAGCAGGATTTGCTCAATCGTGGAATAACATGGGAGAATTCCATACATAGGAAAATTTAACACCAGGTATGACATCTGGGAACTTCTCTGTTGTAAGGAAGGAGAGTATTTTACTTCCATGGTGTTTCTGGCCGGGCCAGTTGCGTTAGGAAGAGGGGGTATATTCCATTGCCTTTGCAGTAACGTGTCCCACATAAGCGAAGAGCATTCTCTGGAGGGCTTTTTAGAGGGCAGACACTGACACGACAACTTTAGATGGCACCTAAGAATGTGTGGGTTTGTCTTGTCAGCATTGAACTGTAGTGCCCTGAACAGTCTCTGTGCTTCCTACGTACCTCCCCTGGCTACACGGGAAATTTAGGTACCCGCTTTTGAAACTATGCAATGGATGTTGGCTCTGACAGAGTGAAGAAAAATGAAGGGAAAAAACCCAACAGCGGCTACCCAGTCTGTATAGAAATACCCCAAATCTAAAGAAAAGTATAGAAATGGTAATACATCTCTTCAACTATTTTAATAGATGTAGAGAAACCAGTAAAATTCAAAGATTAAAGGTAAACCACAAACATTTCTCACATTAAAGGCTGAGTTTTATAGTCAAGAAGAACACTGTATACTCCAGACATGCACATAAAAGGATGCAAAATAAACACTAAAGCATCACTGACTGTAGCAATAATTGGAGCAGTGTGGTTCAAAGGAAGCAAAAAGCTGGAGAAGTCAAAGCTTAGCTGGGACTGCTAAAATAAAGGGGGGAAATCAATGTACGGTAAGGTACAAGGCGAAACAAGGACAATTACATTTGCTGAACTCCTCAAAGTGCATGTTAGTAATTGTCCTGGTGCCATACAATGCCATGGCAGAGCTCCTGATGGACCAGCACCCTGGCACTGACCGGTGCAGCTCAGGGCTGGGCAGTGGTGCCAGGGCAAAGCAGAGTCCCTCTGCATGGGCTGCATCCAGCACAGACGCGGTTCAATAACTTAAAAATTACCTACATGTTAAGCAGGAGTATTTCTGTGAGAATGGCAGCTGGCTAGTTTCATCCCAGGCTAGATAGAATTTTGTGGTTGTGAGATGTGTGGAAAATCCATCAATCGACCCGGGAAGCTGCTTGCATTGGGTGTGACCCAATTCTTCCACCCTTGTCAAAGGTAGGATCAGTTGGAGTTACCACTCACTCAGGATCTAGGCAAATAAATAAATATTTGCCTTGAGAGTTGAAAAACCTGCTCTTTCTTCCTGGCTCTGCTCCAAAATTAATAGGTGCAAATGGCTCCAGATGTTGTCTGCACCTGAAGGAGCTTTGATGTTCCTCGATCCATTTTAGGGAAGCAAGGCCTTGCGCTGGCAGGTAACATCAACAGCAAAGCTGCTCAGCCTCTTAGGCTACATCTTGTGGATGTTCCTCATGTCTTGGCTAATAGATGAGTGTTTCTCAGACACCATAATGCTGCGGGGCACCCGCAGAAGAGGAACAAAATTCTTCCTCGTTATTGTGCATATGGCAAGGCACAGGCAGGGTGGCCTGCGCAGAGGTGCAAAGGGAGATTTCTTCCTTTCTTGTTTGAACAGGCTGTTATTTCCTGATTGCATTTAATTTTCATGAGGTTTTCAAACTCATTGTGGGCTGTGTTTCCTTCTTCTTGACAAGGAGCCTGAGGCTATGTTATTCCTTGTGATAAGTACATTGCTCACCAAGGCTGGGACGGTTTTGTGCGCATCGTTCTGCTGTCATCGCCTGCGCAAGCGTCAGGGTGAACTGTGGCGTGGGGGGCTCCTGCTCACCTCGGGCATCCAGGAACCTTCTAGGCCTGCACAGGGGAAGAGAAAAGTCCATGGGGATGGGAGGAATGTGGTGCAGAGCTGGGTGCCTTAACTTTTACTGGAGATGGTTTCAGTGAGGAGGAGAGGGCATCGGCTTCAGAGGTGACAGCAGAGCTTTATTAGGGTCCAAAGTGCACTGCACTGTGTCTAGTGATTCTGAAAGTTATTGGGCAAATAAAACCGTGCAATGAATCTGCCTGAAAAGACAAAGCAGGTGGGAGGACAGCTGGTCAAGGTTTTTTTAATGTTTTTTTTCCTCTCTTCTATGATCTTCCTTACTCTGAGTTGTGTGTGTGTCAGAAGTTAATAATTTCAGCTTTTTTTTTTTTGTTGTTGCAAAGCTCAACAAAAGGTGTCTATAATCCTGTACATTTGATATTTTCAGCCAACTCAGGGCTGTGGTAAGCACACAGATTACTAAAAGCAGTCACTCCTTCCAGATGCCCAAAAAGTTTATTTGGAGCTAAATGTGATTATGTAGCTATGACAATGCTCAGTAGTGCTCGACTACTAGAAACGTAGAGTATAGTGGGGATGAGAGATGAAAGCAGAAACACGCCAAGCAGTAATACCGAGCAGAACAATATGTGAAAAAATCAATATTTCCCACTTGTGCAGCTCCCACAAAGGGAATGAATGGCAGTGATTTTCTCAGCTATTGTGAAAAGCATAAAAAAATAATTGTTGCTATAGTAAGGAATGTATTTAAAAGAAGTCATGGGGAAATTTGCAGTGATGGGGAAAAAAAACCACCAAAATCAAACCAGGCTTCAGGTTGCCATTTCAGCCCTGTAGGTGATCTGCAGCTAGAATGCATTGGAAAAGACATTGCCATGCTACTTGTTCATCTTGCACGTTCCCAGCTTGGTCCCCAACTGAGTCCAAGCTCATTTGTTCCTTATGATCAAAGCACAGACCCCTTCTGTAAGTTTAATGCAGTGATAAGAGAACATTTACCCCACCACACAGGGGTAGCTATGCTGGGTTCCCAGCCAATGTCAGAGCTGTTGGTTGGTGTTGGTATCAAGGACCACCCAACAGTTAAAAATCAAGGGGGTTTGAGGCTTTGCTAGATTATTTACATTTCCTCCTGCATTTCAGACATAAGTAAGTAGAATATGGAATCCGTGTAGTTAAGAACTTATAAGAAAGCACCTAGAACACAAAACATTCCTGTAGAAGGACTAATACAGCAGCCTTGCAGAAATCACTGGAAGGGCTTCAGTACAAGGGGTGGTCAAAGACAGAAGATGGGAAATAATCCAGTGATTTTGCCAGCAAGTACATCTCAGAACACGTGCATAGGATAGAAGATGGTAACGTGCATTTCCATGATTGTCTGGCTTAGATCCTTTACGTGATGGAAAGCTGAATGAAGGATGGGCACTCAGCATTGCAGGCTGCCTTTGCAAATCTCTGCTTTTGTTAAAATACAGCAGGAGGGTGAGCAGGCAGAGCAAGTCACCTCATTCATAGCTTGTTGATAGCACACTGAAAATATTTGATGATAGATGTGTGAGTGCAACCGGGGGCAAAGGAAGAATTGCCTAGAGAGATGCTGCAGGAGCAAATATTAAATGTCCATAGCTTGCTCTCTTTTGCATTTCTGTCTGAGACACGTGTTCAAATAGTTTGAAACTTGTCTAGTCAGACTTTTCTTTACTTTAATTCCATGAATTCTGGAAGATGCTCGCTGGGTCACATAAATTGTGAGGGGAGAAAAAATGCCCAGGTGAAGATTTCCTAAAGTTTGCTCAGAGAATGAAGAAGACAGGGACGTGAGAGTTGAAAAAAGCATGTGCTGCTTTTGGCTTTTTCAGATTTCAGAGCATACAGGGTCTGTTTGCGAGGACGGTAATGTGCCATTTTTGCAGGATGTTTCTTGTTGGATTATAAACAAGTGTCCCAGTTTGAGACAAAATTCGGAGGAACGCTCTGGGTGGGGAACATCTCCTCCAGAGAAGGCAGGTTACAGCTACCCCTCCCCCAAACAGGTTCTGGAAAAAATTCCTCGAAGGAAAGTGAAAGAAGGGAAAAAACCCCTATTTATTTAACAAACACACAGGAAAACAATAATGCTAAATAATAAAACCTCTCTCTGTGGAGAAAACCTGGGTAGATTTCAGAGTCCTTTGTGGGTGCGGCTTTCTCCTCTCANCTCTCTCTCTCTCTCTCTCTCTCTCTCCTCTCTTCGGGTCAGCTCGGGCCCCTCCGGGCTGAGGCGTGAGGGCTTCCAGTGAGGTTCTGATGCTCTGAACAGTCCAGAAGAGAAGAAGAAAAAACCAAAGTCCCAGAGGAACAAAGGAGTTTAACTCTCTGTCTCTCTCTCCTGAGAAAAGGAGCCAAGAGCTGGGAAAAGCAGGAAGGTGCTTGCCTATTTAGGCTGCATTTCGAGTTTTTTTAAAAAAATTAAGAATGGAAAGCACTTGCAATGGAAATTAATTTGTTTTTTTACCCTCAGGTTCAGGAAGGGCTATTGGAAGGCACAGCCATCTTGCACCAGTGTTCTTAGCAGAGATAGGGGTGGTTGAAGAAATATCGTTCTTGTGTCCCTAACTATTAGTGAAATAACAGTCTGTAGGAATGAATGGTTCTTCGAAAAGTCCTATTAAAAAAATGAATAAAAAAGTGCTTAACTGTATTTGCATAAGACCTCATTGCTTTTATGTCAAATAGGAGTGTGGGGAAAGGGCTGCTGTGAGCAGGACAAAGGAGAGCAGGAATCCTATCGCACTTAGGGACAGGACAGCTGTCTGCCTACCCTTGCAGGCATCCCTTGCCACGTGCTTCCAAAGGTCCTGGCTGGGAGCGGAGCTGCTGCACACAGCACTGCCATCTGCTCTACAAGCAACCACAGAACTGGTGGCAGGGATAAAAGGTGCCATTAATTTTCCTCTAAATAGAGCTGTGTCTTTTTGTGTGTGCCTTTTGCAAGGAGGCGAAGTGCCTGCTCCCACTGCCTTTGTCAAGTGCAGGAGTGCAATGCAGGTCTCAGGCTCTTGCCCAGGGTTATTTATGCACGGTGACAGGCTCCAGCAATCCCAGCACTGGGCTAATTCCTGCCAAAATTAAGGCAGCCTGATCATGCACAAAATGAAGCCAAATTAGGTCCACTGTGCTTTTCTGCATCCAGTTTTGGATGTAACTCAGAGCAATAGTTTTGACTTTGGTTTTGTTTTTTTTTTTTGTCAACCACGTACAAGATACAAATTTCTGGAAAAGAGCTATTAGTATAAAACCAACCACATTAATGTAATTGCAGGAGATGCACAGGTTACCAGTGTACCCTCCACAGCAATAAATGGGATAATTAACGAGTGCAGCCATGGGAAGCTGAAGGGAAGGCCTTGTCTCTGGGAATGGGTCTCCGAGGTGCTTCGCAAGCTTGGAAGGCTTTGGCTGGCAGCCACGTCCCCTCTTCTGCTGTTTGGCTAAATGCTGACACCACCCAAGAGTGTGTTTGGCCTGTGTCTGCAAAGTATGGGCTCTTCAGGCATGGGAAAGGGGTCGTGCTGAGACCTGGCCCCAGCCTGAGCAGTGAAGGTGCTGCTGGTGAGAGTTCCTGGCAGATGCACCCTTGCTTGGGTTGGCTCTCAACACTGCAGTGTCACAGTCGTGTTATTTGACATCATCTAGAGATTAAAGACGGATTGTGCCAAGACTTGCAAGAAAAAGCCTTCTGAAGAACTTATTTCTAAATAAGAAAAACTTGTGAAGAGTCAGAGAGGACATGGGGAAACAAAGCCTTGCAAAAGGTCTCACAGCAGGGTCGGTGGCAGAGCTGGCAATACGAGCTGGTCAGAAAAGTCAATCTCTTTCCCACCGAATGTTCTCCTTGAAAGCAAATGAAATTACAAGAGCTTTCAAGGAGCTTGTTGGAAGCTAAACAGCCTGACCCTTTGCTTCCTCAGCTCTCTGTGGTCTCTCAGCTGTTGGAGAGGTATCCAAGCCTTGTTTGGGAACAAAACATCCCAGTCTGTTGCTTAAAATTGTATCGAAAAGCACACAGCAGGAACACTTTGTGCGTCGCTGTTTATCAGAGAATCTCCTCACAGATGTGAGGTGTACTCACTGGACACTCAATGTGTTGGCTGCTGTGTTTAGGAAATGGTGTATGTTGGCTGGCTAAATGCATATTTTTTAATAGATGAGGAAGCATTGTGTCCATCAGCTTGCTGGGAACTGACTGGCTGGAACATGAGTGAGATTCCATTTCTGGGGATTTCTGTTGAAAATAGCCAACACAACTGCAAGTTAACACTAGCCAGAAAGACAGGTGAGGTAGCAGCATACAGCACTTCTCTACTTCACATTCATTAATTGAAGAGTTCGAAGAAGAAAAGCAGAGTGGCAAAGAAAGAAATGCACTAAAATCCGGGAAATATGTCTCCATTTGCTCCTTTTGTGCCTCCTTTTCTCCTGCCTGGAGGAGACCTTAGTGGGACCTTGTTGCTCTCTAGAACTGGCTGAGGTCAAGGTCAGGGTCAATAGCAAGTGACAGGAGGAGAGGAAATGGCCTCAAGTTGTGCCAGGGGATGTTGAGACTGGAAATTAGGGAAAAGTTCTTCTCTGAAAAGGTGGTCAAGCATTGGAACAGGCTGCTCAGGGAAGTGGTGGCATCACAATCCCTATTCATAAGGCAGGTGGATGTGGCACCTGAGGACATGGTTTAATGGTCGACATGTCTGTGTGGGGTTAACAGTTGGACTCAAGGACCTGAGAATTCTTTTCCAACCTTAATGATCCTATGATTCTCTATTAGGTGAGCGGGTTTCATCCACCCAAGCCACACCAGCCTCGGACTTTGGCCTGGGATTCCTCCCAGAGCTCTAAGCTCTGCCTAAGGACCTTGCTAACTGTGTTCAACTCCTGAGGCTGGGAGAACCCCACTGCTGTGCAGACTCCTCTCCCACTCTAAGCAGGCCACTATTTCCAGCATTTCTGCCATCCTACCCCCGCTGAAGTCCTGAGAGCTGCAGGAAGGTCTGTGAGAGTGTTCTTGCCTCAGCTCTCCCCTTTGACAGCCGCGTGCAGTTTCCCACCTGGAGCCTCAGACCCTGCCCAGCCGCCCACCTCGCTTGTATCCCACCCAGGAGCCAACGCCTTTGCCAGCGCATTGCTGCCGGTTCCTGCCCACAGCCCTGCCTGCTGCTGTGCTTCAGTGGGGTTAGGAACCAGCTGAAATCCCCACTGCACACACAAGGTGTTCCTGGGTGTGGAATTTGTTGCTTCTGCTCGGTTCTCCAAAGCTGCTGCCACGGAGCTCCTTCTGCGCAGGGACTCCACCCTTTGGAGTTTTCAGGAGGCACCATTCCCTGCGTATTACCAAAGGCATGGAATGATTCAGCCAAGCTGGCCTAGGCAAGCGTCTGCCTATGTTAAACATTGGTTTAACTTTATATTTTTCTCAGACGTACAGAAACATACCCTGTAATAAAAATGTACAGTATTTCTATCACAGGCGTATTTTAGCTTTTTCTCTTCTCCTTTCATCTTTCCTTTTGTCTTTTGAGAAGGTGATTCAAAATCAATAGTTCTGCTTTGAATTTAATCTTGTAAATGTGTCTAGTTTTGTTGATACAATGTTTGATAAAAGATGTTTCTGCTAAGGAAGTCAGTGAAAATATTCTTCAGGGTGATGTTTCAGGCACATCTTTCAAGCCTTGTGTCACCTTGTAGTGGACTATAAGCCAGTTTTGAATTGAAATCATATTCTGAGTGGAATAAAAGTGGCAATTTTAAATTTTTTTTTTTGTTCTCACTTTCTCTTGAACACACTTTGCAAAGTCTGTTCACCATTTGCGTAGCTTCGTAACACTGACCACTTTTCAAGAAGTTTCTGTGGGAGAGCAGAAGAGCTTGTCTGCTCTCTGGTTCTTGGAAGATCAAGCAGTAACTCACCCCTTTGCTGAGGAAGAAGTCCCTGGGAATCTCTGTTTTCCTCCTGGTGCTCGTTCATGTTTCTCAGAGTGTTTCACGGACAGCTGTTCTCAGCCATCTGTTGCGCAGTCTGGGATGCTGCTCCAGCACATATGGATTAAGATATGGTGGTTGGGATTCAGGGCTTTGAGTGCCAGCCTGGTGCTGAGCTCGGGAGCGCTGCCTTCAGCGGGGCCAGCTGGTGGTTCAGAGCTGGGGGTGAGGGATCAATGGATGCAGCTTTGGATGCAGCAGGCCTGTGTCTGCTTTCCACGAGCTATCGGAGATAATGTGCCTTATCTGGAATAACTCATTGGCCTTTCCAGACTCGAGGCAAACCCTTGACTTAAGCGAGATTAGATTCTGCTGCGTGTACATATATGTGCTCTGTCACAAAGGAGCCGCCCCGGGGGGCCACGGCCGAGTGTTGCTCAGTCTGGTTTTCTGGGGAGAGATCTGCATTCACTTGGGAGGAATGAATAAAGTGCCCCAGATTTAGAGCAGAAGCAAGCAGAGGCTGGTTGCTTGTCAGAAGAAACGTCAGGCAGAGCTGCTGCCTACCATGCCTGTTCTCAGCCCCAGGGGCTGGAAGAACCTTTGTGAAGCCTGAAACTGCTGCCCTACATAGGGAGCGTATCGCGGCTATTTTCAGTGCTGTCTCCTTTCAGTCTCCTGGGAGAATGATTTGTGTTTTCCTGAGTTGCTTATGTTTTGACAAAGGACGCTGAGATCTCTGAAGGACTGTTCCTGAAACACATTGCTTAGGACTGACCACAGACTATGATCACAAGCTGGATCAGGTTAATCTGCATGATATTGATTCTCCTTTATTGTTACAACTTTTACTTTTGTTACTTAAGTCCTGGTCCCTCAGTATCTTTTCCTTTCAAGCAAAGTAGTGGCTGCCCCTGCTGACAGGCAGGACTTCCTTGGAGTTTAGAAAAGTTCAGGGAAGTGTTTCAACCTATGAAGAATTACCTTAAAAATCAATGAGTCAGTCAGAATAATTGGCATAAATATAGCCGGTGTTTACAGCCACATCTATATGCAGAAGTTATTTTGGGTCACCATGGTATAAATAAAAATGGCGTAAGTAAAATGTTAACATTCTTTCTGCGTCCTCCAACTCATTTTCCATCTTTATGGCTGCATGTCAGATCAGTGCAAGTAAAACTGGGAGAGAAAAACAGAGAACAGCATTTTAGGACTGTGGAAACACAATGGGAATGCCTGGGATGCAGGTTACAACGCAGCTTGGCTTTGAACTCTGAGCCCAGGGTGAGTTAGCTGGTGCTGAGCTTCCTGCTTTGGTGTCTGGATTACTGCTTGGCTTTGCACTGCATCTGCTGGGCCAGGCTGGGCTTCGCTAAACTGTGCTGCAGGTACAGCCACACCTGAACAAAACCACCAGCAGGCACGGATGAGGCTGCAGAATAAAGCACATAAAAAAGGAAAGTTGTCTGTCTTGCACATCTTTTTTTCTGTGTTATTGAAGTGAGCAGGCTCAGGACTTGGAGAGCAAGACACCATCCCAAATATCAGTCAGGTTTTGGAAATAATGCCTAATATTTCAGAATTCTAGATGTTCTTAAGTCACATGATATTGTTCTAAACATTATTTTTTTTGAGCTTAGCTTGTTGATTTGTTGCTTTTTGGGGGGTGTTTTGTTTTGTGGTTTTTTAGAGGTTTTACATTGCTGGTTTTTTTTTGGGTTAGTTGGTTGGGGTTTTTTTTACTTTTAGTGGTGGTGTGCATTTTAAAAACAAGCTTTTTTGATTTATTTCCCAGCTAGTGTAATTGTTCTTTTCCACAGTTCTCCAATTCCCTACTGTTCTTCCCTTCCCACCAACAATTTTTGTACCTCCTCCTTTAACTTCTGCTAAAGCTCTGTAACTCAGATGTTTCACGTTGCTTTCCTTCCCCTCCCTTGCTAAGTTTAGATGTAAGTACCTCAGTCGTAGATGATAAGAGCTTGCTGTGACAGATGCTTGAAGGAGCCCTCTTCCCAAGTGCTTCCAGCTTTTGCAGCTCAGCACCATCGGTGCTCCGCTCTGTTCCCCTGTTGTGCCGTTCCCTGTCATTTCACTTTAACTGGAAATAAAAGGAAATTCCTAAAGCAGTCAACCAACTTGCCTGTTGGGGTGAAGCGAGGCCATCTCCCCTGACACGTGATGGAGATTGAGAGGCAAGGCACGGGCTAGAAGACAGCAGGTTGGGGAAAAAAAAAAATCAGGATTAGAGATCACATTTTCAGAAGAGTCTGGTGGGAACAGCCATTATGAAAATAATTTCAATTGCTCCATGTGCCCACAGCTTGGATGCTGTGCAGGCCTGGCCTGTGAATCCCAAACTGCCTCCTATTGCTGACGTAAAGGACACACATTGGATTTAAATGATGGTCAGTCAAGGTTCATCAAAGTGTAAGAATGACTGTCCAGCAGGTTTCAATCCATCCGTGCCAGTAAGACACAGAGTACAGCCACGTTAGTTCTTCACAGCAGACTAAATCCCATAAAACGTCCCCTCCTCCCATGTCCCCGCTGTCCCGTGCTGTGAACTGAGCGTTTCCCATGGGTTTGAGGGGAGGATGTTGCTGCTTGCTCTTTAGTCAGCAGCCCAGTTTTTCTAGGGCTGAAATGCCTTGGCTGCCTGGGCACGGCGAGTGCTTCACCAGGGCTTTTATTCATTCAGCTGTCGGATGCATTGTGCCATTCCTTCATTACCTGTCACATCCTCCCTGTCTTGCTTTGAGGAGCCCCCTTTTGGGTTCTGCCTGGCTCTGGCTTGGCCGTTCTGCCCAGAGGCGACCACCCTCACAGGATGGCGGCATCTGGTCGAGATAAGATCCCTTCTGGCCTGAAGCCATTTGCAACAAGCAGTCTCTCGGCTTATGCATATGGCAGGAGCAAAGACAAGGAGGAAAGAGCTGGAATTTCTGTAGCTTTAATCCAAGTTTATTTTCTTGAAGGGGAGCTCGCAGAAAGACCCCTTAGTTCTTTGGTTACATGTTTTTATAGGGTCTCAAAGTGAGTGAGGTAGCAAATCAAAAGGTGACACATGTAACAGTGAACCAATAGGAACATCTCAGGGGAGGAACAAACCTAGGTTAACAAATGACAGTACAGCTAAAGATAATCTTGAAACACGCTGTCCTGTGAGAAAGCCCTAAACCTCTGAAACAATGAGAGGGGACAGGCTGGTGATCTCAGGGGTTAAGAATTTTTTGCTGTGGACTCTTCTTCGAACCTATCCTCAGAGGCAGAGTCAGGCACGGTGAAATTAACCCGTTCCGAATCACTCAAGCTAGTCTGGGTCACTGCCACACCCTTCCGCAGCAGGACCCCAGGATCTCTGGCAGGAGGATGGGAGGTGGTGTTCCACGCAGCAGTCAGGAGAACAGTAGGAGCGTGGCACGTGTCTGGCATTTCTTTGCTTTCCCCCACTGGCCGTGTATAACACATCTTGAAAGTCCCTGGGCAAGAGCACAAGAGTCCAATTGACATCTCAGAGTTTGAAAGGTAGTCAGACAAAACACGAGGACTAATAGCTTAAGTAAATTGTGCCTGTAAACTCCTTGGGAAAGAATTACACTGGGGACACAGAACTAGCAGCCATCAAGGACTGCTGATGCCGACACTCTTGCTCTTTGATACGTTGGTATTTTGACAGCAGTGGCAAATCATTTCAGAAATCAACACAGGCAAGCAAAGGGTATTACAGCACTGCAACTGATAACTGAAAAAAAAGTCACCAGGAAATATCTTTACGTATCTAGCAAATATGTCAAAATGCGCTCCACGCTGCAGATCCAGCATCAGCAGAAGCCCTGTCGTTAAGTGCTACTCTTGCTAGAAAGAAAATCAGAGACAAATTAACTGCTGATGTGCACTCTGCAGTCACAAACCTGGTAGGATCTGAATTAATAACGTCACTGTAAGGTCTTTGATGCCTGATTTCACATGTCGGTAAATGGTGGTGTGTGGAGCAAACTGGTGAAGTTGGCAGCGAGGATTAGGCTCTGTGGGCTGGATTCACCTCTGCCTTGTGTGCAAATGCCTAAAAGGTGGTGGAGAGCTGTGGAGAGAGCCTCTGCTGCTGAGGGAAAGAAAGTACTTCCAGAGCTCAAACTGTTTACTTCAGACTGGTCTATCTTGGGTGCTGATAAAGTTCTTACTTTTATTCCTTACTGAAGAAAAAAAAAAATGTAGATAAGCCATTCAGATGGAAAAACCTATATTTATCTATATTTATATTTAATTGCACCCTGTGTGCCCTCAGCTTCCCTGAAAACAATGCCAATTACCAACTCCTGGGGATTTGAGCCTTTGTCTGACATTTCAGCGAGGAAAAAAATACCTGCAAGCATTTAACTCTGCGAAGAATGCTGAACAGGTTCATGTATCAAGAAACATCTTTTCTATCACAACTTTGTTGACTGAAAGTAGACTGGTTTGTAAATCTTGGGGAAAAAAAAGCACCTATACACACTCATCTTTCTTCCCTCCTTGTTTTCCTGTAGTTGTGGGGTAAATGAAAATGCAGCAGCATTGATATCCTCATTAACACTCTCCTGACTCATCATCTTAGGATTTGATCATTTCAAGTGTCATTAGACAGTTGGTATTTTTCTGAATAAAACTGGTTTAACCCAACATGTCCCTCTCTTCCTTTTGGAATTTTCCCTCCATTAGAAAGCTGTAATGATTAATGTTCAGAATATACCACATTTGATCCTGGATTTTTGATAAATGTAAGCTTTCTAACTACCTGACCACCCAGAATTGCATCTAGAAGTTTTTCACTTATGGGAAAAGGGAAACTATGATTTTCCAGCGTGACAGCACTTCCTTCAGATTCTGGTGACTCGTGAGTTCTGAGAAAGTAAAAGCTGACAGCAGTAAGTTTGAGAGATGTTTTAAATTTTCTGTACCTCTGAGCACAGTACAGCATGGCATATTTTAATTAAAGCCAGGTTTGCAGTTGCAAGGATAGAAGAAATAGTCCCCATAAAATTTTTTAAGACTCTCTAAAAAGTGTCTTATACAGAGTTTTGCCTGTCCTGTAAAATAAGTTGCATATGTAGAATATACGGCAATCCCATATAAAAAAGGTTTTATTGGCACTTGTAGTAATGACTTTCATAACTTATTCATGAGTTCACTGCTCATGAGTAATTTGGTCAGCCAAAATACAGGCCAATAAAACTTTTACACCGTACTGTCATGTCTTCTGCTCTCGGGGTGAGGAGACAAACAGGGGCATAGCAGGAAACGCTCTGTCGATCCTCTAAGGGAAGAATTGAAACAGAAACCAAGTTCAGCTGTGATTAAAAGAAAAGTGATTAGCTGAAGAGGAGCTGATAAAAACCATCAAAACCAAAGCAAGTGTGTTCTGGTTTTGACCTGATAGAATTGATACCACTTTTTAAAATGTCTGGGGGTTATGTGCAGTTTTGGATCAGAAAGTGGTGCTCATGACATTTGCTGCATATTCTGGCAGATCTCCCCTCATTTTCCCTTTGGGGTTTTGTATTTAGAATGTTGTTTTGGGGTTTTTAGGTTGGTTTTTTTCTTTTTTTAATCCTGGTGGGTGGCAGTAGGACAGTTCTATCACTACAGTTGTATTACACTGGACTTTTTTATGGCCTCTGAAGGTGTTCAGGAGGGAACACTTTTATGCAGTTGGAGCAACTAAATAAATCCCAAATCCAGCTGTCTGCACACAGAGGGAGTGATCTCCTATAAATCTAGCTTGACACAATTCCCTATTTTTAGCTCTGTGCCACAGCATCACATGACAAAGTGCCCCGAGGGCCTCTGCTGCTCCCACAAAAGAGGAGGGCTCCCACCTCCAGAAGGCAGGCTCGTATTTGCTATGCTGCTCAAGAAATATAATGAACTCCCGACCAACCTCACATTTTACAACCAAGAAAACTTTTTAAGTACCTGAGCTTGGAAGTAGTGAATTGATTACCACTTATTTCATTTCTCTACCACTTTAAACCAGATATATTTCATGCTTAAGCTTGCTTCTCTAACTTTTTTTTTTTTTGAAAAAGCATCTCCTGTGCATATTCTCCAACCCAGAGCAGGGTGGGTGTCTCCCCTGCCTGCCACTCCCAGACGTTTCTTAGGCAGAGGCTCTTCCTTTGAGCTGGAGAGCGCAGTCACTCACCAGGTGCATTTGTAAAGAGAATATTGTGCCTTTAGCACCTTGGCAAAGCAGCACAATTTGGGGGAGCATGGTACTGCTGACTCCATACATAAAACTGGGAAGGGGTGCGGAGAGGAGGGGATCCTTTGCCAGAACTGGCACAAAGAGGGCTAGTTGCACATGTGCTTTTGCAAAGTACAAAAGGTCTTCCTTCCCCAGCAAATAAAGGGAACTTTTCAGCCTGGGTAAATGGAGGAGGATTTTTGCTTAACGAGCTGAATGGCATTGCCTCTTTTCGTTTGTTATTGAGCAAAACCTGACCCGAAGCTGTTCTCCTGGTATTCACCATCCTGGGATGCTGGATGCAAGGCCGGGCTGTAGAGGAGATAAAAAGGACTTACTGAAGAGTATGGAAATGTGCAGCTGCAAGGAATTGACCAGAAATTCTGTGAACGGAATTCTGTGATTCTGTGGGGTCACCTGATAAGGCTGCAGATTCCGACTGAAGACAAACCTTGCGGTGAATAAGCCCTCCGTTAACAAAAACACGAAGGGTATTTGCCAACTAAAATGCTTTAATGCTATTTCAGTAACCCAGGAGGGTCACCCAAAATGTCTGGCTCAATAAAGCAGGAGTCTAAGCCTTTGTAAGCCTCCCCCACTCTTCAGACCAGCAGTTCCAACTCATAACAGTGCTGTCCTTAGAGCCCTGAGTGCACTTGTGATGAGAGTTGGAGAGATTTGTAAGCTTAAGGCTGTTTTCTGGTTATTCTAGGTGTTGAAAATGGTGTCTGGTATTTACAGTCTTGTTAAAGTGGGTTCATTTTATTCGAACAATTTTTCAGCAAAGGAGACCTTGTCACCCGTGGTTCCTTGAATTATTATACAAATATACACACACATCTGCTGTTCCTAGTCTTTTTTTTCCTCCTCACAGAACTATCATTAACCTTTGTAATTTACAGTGGTTCTAGCAGAAACTGTGTATATCATGTCCCAATTTTACTGCAATCTGAAGCAGATAAAATTGTGCACCAGACGGTTTGTGCATGTCCACGCCACCACATCCCATGAGTTAGAACACAAGAGATGCAAGTATTATTATGTTAACTCTTCCTAAAGGCAATATTTTAAAGGACTGTTTAATTTATTTTCTTTTGATTCTCTCTGCCAAGGAAACGTGTGCTTCCCTCACGCCTTGGGTGCAGTTATAGCTGCTGCACTTAACAAGGTAGGAGGTCCCATCAATTATATTTCTCAATGCATCCACATGAATGCTGCAACACTCAGACTCCTGCACCCCACTGCCAGCACGGGAAGTTGATTGTCAGTCCTCCAACTGAACAAGTGTCATTTGCAGGTTAAAGTGACTGTAAATTAATTATGTCTTTCTGGAAGATGGGGGGAGCGGATAAAAATTCCTAGGTTGCGTAACTCGTGACAGCTCTCTGCTGTCTGCAAGAAGGGTTATTAATTTTCACCTCCTTGCCTTTCCTCCCCACCTCTTCTGAAGGTCAGTAATGAGGATACCACTTTTAGCAGCAAAGTGGCTGTCCTGTTAATTTCATTGCATATGTGAGGTTTTTTTTCTTCGCTCTTCTGAATATTTAAATTTTTTTATAAACAATTGAGGGAAATATCATTTGAATGATAGCTTTGTGATTTGTGGCTCTCTGGGAATGAAGGATGGGGGAGGTGAGTTTTCCTGGAATCTTCTGCTGGTGTCCTGGGCAGAGATCACACACAGGTTTACCTCCAAGCAAACCTCATCCTTTATTTCCCACTGCTTTTTCCTCCTTATTGGCAACAAAACACTTCTCTAAATAATGCAAACGTTAGATCCACAGGGAGAAAATGTCTTGTCCCTAACGGCTTCCTACATGACAGAGCCTAAGACTTAAAGGAACCGTGGACTACTTTTAATTGTGTTACTGGTCACGGTTCTCTTAGCAAAACTCCCTTGTTATGTGCAGTTTTTCTTCAAAGTATACCTAGAAAAACCCCGTAGGCTAGGCAGCTAGGGCCTAAGGACTACCAGGACCTACAGACCCCACAAAAGTCCTTACTCCTCCTTCAGCTCCTGCTCTGAGGAATCACGAGCCGTGTTTACAGGACCAGTGTACATCGTGTGTTGGGCGTGCAGCAGTGTGGACGTCTGAGAGTGCATTCAATGAGTAGCTCATCTGCTGGCAGGATACACAGGGTGGGACGTTTCCACATCCACAACACTAACCCTCGGTGAAATGTAGTATTATCAAATCACTTTGCAAAAATATAGCTCAGTTCGCTAAAGAACGCCTGGCCCTTTCTGAAAATCAGGCCTAGCTCACTCAGTCACTGCTGAAAAGGAGTACTTGCTTTTTAAACACACCTTCATGAAAAAAATGCCCTGAGGTGAACATTAAGATACTGGAAAAAATAACAAGATCATTTTTATTGTCACTCTCAGTAAGTTATTAAGGATACTTCAGCGGTGCAAGACCAGTTCTTTCAGTGTTTGATAATAAACTATGTTTATTTATTAGCAATCATATCTGCAAAGAGAACTGCCCTCTTCCCTCACCCATGTGGCTCTGTTTGGCTGTAGTCTGCGTACCATGAATCACGGATGGGGTAATAACAAAGTTTGTTATTAACAACTTCTTCTGGAATTGAAGTTTCTCTTCCAGAGATGCCGCAAGTTTGTGCACATCCTTCAGCTGTTACAAATGCTTCTCAGCTGGTGTTTATATCATCAATAGAAATGATTACTGGAAAAGGTGGAACTTTCTGTAAAAACTTCAGCTGAAAATATTTTTTTTGTTTTCGGCTGCAAATCAAAACCTGATATATTCCAGTAGCAAATGAAAAAATATTTTAATTCTGAATTACCACTGTGTTTCCTCCGGGGAGATGATTTAAGTTCCTTGTGTTTGTCTGTGCCATCCTCAGATTCTATACTCAATAACGCATCATGATTTTTCTCTTGTGATGGGACTTAGTGGAGTGTGGTGCCAGAAGTGTGAATGTAATTTAATGGCAGATAAAGAAGAGAAAGGAGGGAAAGACACATTCATTTTCTGTGAAGTATTGGTGGTTTTTTTCACATGGAGATATTTTGCTGTTTGTAATTTTTATAAGAAAGTGAACTTACCAAAGCAAGTAATATTTTATCATCATTTTAAAAAAAAGGTGCTCAGTTAAAAACTCAATGTGAAAAATGTTAACCTATCACAGCACCCAAGAACACCGAGCTGTGTAACTGCTGTCAGTATGCAGAACACATTTTTTGGTCTTAATGCATATGCATGAGAAAATTATCCTGTGAGAGGCATACAGTGAAGAAATCTTGATTGCTTTCTAGTGTTATTTATATATTTAAATTAGAATTTTAAAATTAGTATATGCGGAAAACAAAGGGGTTATTTAGGACTTGCCAAAACGTTATGATAATCCCCTTATTATTAATAATTAGCGTGCTGCAAATCTGATACAACTTGATAAAAGTCGCTTAATTTAAACCAGTATGAAAGAGTGGAGTAACAGAGATTTAAATAAATTCTTTAAGGCTTTTGTTGTAATGAAGAGATTGTCTCTTAAGTTGCGTTGGCTTGGACAGAGCTGCTGTTACAGCAGGCTGAGCAAAGGATGTTTGCTCCAGGGTCAGTCTGTACCTGGTTCTGTTGGGCCGGACAGAAGAGGCTGTTCTGTGCTGACAACCTTTATAATTAATGGCAAGAAAACCTATGAGTGCCATGGGGCTTAGATGGGGATCCAAAATGTGCCCTGAGTCTCCAGGCTGAGCCCTGCTCTGAAAAGCAAGTTGCAAAACCAGATGTAAATGTAGAAAACATCTGCTTTGTCAGACTCCAACAGGAAATCCTTGATTGTCCCTATTTAGTACAGAGCAGTAGCTGCACCGATGAGAACTTTTTTGCTGCTACTTTAACTCTTTTTCTTCTGCTGCACTTTCTCCTCTCACTTGGATGGATTTAGTCACTTCAGGAGGGTTTCTTTCGAAACCTTTAATCATAATTAAGCAAATTGATTCATACGTAGCACTTGTAATCATATTCAAGTGGATGCAAGAAGGGCTTGGAAAGGACATTCAAAAGTGCCACTTAAATGCAGGCTACAGGCACTGGGTGATGACTTATGCACTGCTGAATAAATCAGTCTCTGACACTGTAAAATCAATTTTGCTTCATGTTGTTCATCAAACAATTATTATAAAGAATCTGATTTCAAAACTATAAAATCAATTTTGGCTCACGTTGGTTCGTAAGGCAATTAATACAAACAATGTGACTTCAAATGTCTGCTGTCAGTTGAGCCACTGCACCGTCAGCCTTAAAAACACCAACGAGCCCCTCACGGCCTCAGCTCAGCTGCCAGGTGAGGTAGCACAAGAGGTGGTGTTTTAGCTATCGATGAGGCTGAAGAAAGGATGTAGCAAAAATGAGGGTAGCGATCTGTTAGGGGTTTAGGAGTTCCCCTTTTGTTTTTCCTTTTTCTCTTAAGGAATTTTCCCCATATGTGGCGCCAGGAGACACTAACGACTGGATACTTAAGAGAGACAAAAGACCCCGGCCACAGGGGGAGGGGTCCAGTTGGCTACTCTCTTTTTCCCTGGGGTTTTCTCGTGTAGGGCAGGGATGCTGCGGGATTTGAACTGGGAAAGAGGGGTTGGGTGCAGCCCCTGGCTCTCTTGCTCTCTCGGTGTTCGGAGGGGAGATGGGCTGCGGTCACTGTGGAGAGAATTCGTCACCACTGTGAGGTTCTGCCTTCTGCTGCTTTTCCTTCTACCGGGAAAACCCCGGGATCCCCAGCCCGCCTCTCCCTGCC
>VZTA01015445.1:0-31755 GCA_013398855.1 Mohoua ochrocephala | reverse complement strand
AGGGATTTTGTGCTCATCACTGCTGTCCCAGCCTGCTGCTCCTGAGGCTCCTGCTGGGGCTGGGATCGGCTGCCCCTGGGAGTTTGTGGAGCCTTTCTTCCATCCTGGCCTGACAGCTGAGAGAGGCTGGCACGGGGTTCTGGTTCTATTTGGTGTCACTGACACCGGGTTCTGGTTCTGTTTGGTGTTACTGACACCATTATTGTTGGGTGTTTGCCTTGATAGACATAGATCAGTAAAGAACTGTTATTCCTGTTTCTCATCTCTTTGCCTGAAAGCCCTTTAATTTCAGAATTATAGTAATTCGGAGGGAAGGGGACTACATTTTCCATTCCAAGGGAGGCTCCTGCCTTTTTTGGCAGACAAATGTCTTTCAAACCAAGGCACGATCAAAGTGAGCTTCATTGCTTCTGTTCCCACTCTGAGAGGAAGTTTTGCCCAACAGACTCTGCCGTGGGCTCTGTAGCTCCAGGCCCTCCTTGGAGACTTAGCTCATAATTTCTTATTTCTATACAACCTAGACGTTGTTCAAATAGTTTCTTTAGGATGTGTTAGCAGAGGTAATATTTGAGGAAAGACAGTATCCTTGCCTTAGGAGAGTGAAATGGATACATCAGGAAAAGGAATTCAGAAGAGTTTGTGGATGCTGAATAGAAATGCTTACATAAGGCTGATGGAGGTAAACAAAAAGAATGAAATATTTAATTTTGAGACAGATCTAATTTTGTCTTTCTCAGCCATAGCAGTGACCCATTAACAGACGCTTTCTGTGGGAGGGTAACATGAAGGATATACATCTAACAGACTGTAAAGGGAAAATTCATGGAGGCAGAGGGCTGAGTGAAGCTTTTTACACGAAACTTTTCCACGAAATGTGCAAACTTGACAACAATAAAATGTTTTGCTAACACTTTCTGACATCAGTAATTTTGTTTTTCTATTTCCGAAAGATTCAAAACTCTAGTCTCAGCATTTAAAAGAATGTGTTGACTTATGGGGTTTTCGTGACTTTAAATTAGAAAATCTTTTTAGTGATATTTTAAAATATGAGAAGTAAAAGAATAATACAATTAAAAAAAAACTTAGTATGATACAACGTTTTGTTTTTTGCAATGATAAATTTGGATACAAAGGCCTTTTTCTTTCACTGTGGTATAGCTGGTTTCAGGTTTTGTAGGTGCCTACAGACTCTGCCAAATTATATTTGTTGCTCTAGGAACCAATATAATAGTAATAATTAATTGTGAAAATGGAAAGATAAAGTCTCCATGGAAAATGCTGAAAGGAGAGCACTGCCACGCCTGTGGCTAGGTAGTGCATGTTGATACCACGTCACAGAAACCTCACCAAGTGTAAAAGTTGTTGGTAAGGCAGGTGCGTGTCCTAATCGTGGTCCTTGAGTGCTGCAGGTGCCACGGCTGGTTCTGGGCTCAGCAGAAGAGCGGGGGTGGCCCAGAGTGGCAGGAGCAGTTGGGAGGTGTTTGGGCTGCTGGCTGTGCCCGCAGCAATCGCATTAATGTTGGTTTTCTAAGCTTTTTGCATGGTGTCACTAAGTCTGTGCTCCCCGCCTCGCAGCTGGTTGGGGGTACCCAGGAGCTGCTGTCCTTCTAAAGATTCTTCATTCCTTTATTTTCCCTGGAGAGAAAGAAAAAGCAAAAGCGATAAAGCAGGTCTGCCACTGAAAGCACGGAGCACGCTCCAAAGGCTCTTTAGGCATGATGGCAGTGTGGCAATGGAAAATCCTCGGACACTGCTGTGGGCTGAGGCTGCTTTCACTAGCTCTTAGGGAGGATATGGGGAGGACACCAGCTGGAAAGCTGGGATAAAGGGAAAAATGCTCCCCAAATGAGAGAATGCTATGCCAGGTAGAGCTGATGCAATGGGCAGGTCTGAACTGCTCATGCCAAAGGACTGGACTTTAAAGCAGAATTTTAGTGCAACATGTCCTGGGGGGCATCAGGCACAGCATCTCCAGCCAGGCAAGGGAGGGGATTGTTCCACTCTGCTCTGCACTGGGGCAGCCCCACATACATCGAATGCTGGGGGAAGTTTTGGAGCACCACAATTTAAGAAGGGTATAAAGGGTGACATTAAAGAGTGTCCAAAGGAGGCCATGAGGGTGGTGAAGGACCTTGAGGAGAAGCCGTATGAGGAGCAGGAGACTGAGGGGAGACCTCATTGCAGTCACAATTTCCTCGAGAGGGGTGGAGGAGGGGCAGGCACTGATCTCTGCTCTGTGGTGACAGTGACAGGAGCCGAGGGAATGGCCTGAAGCTGTGCCAGGGGAGGTTGAGGTTGGATATCAGGAAAAATGCTCTTCACCCAGAGGGTGGTTGGGCACTGGAACAGGCTCCCAGGGCAGTGGTCACAGCAGCAAGGCTGGCTGAGTTCAAGAAGTGTTTGGACAATGCCCTCGGGCACATGGTGTGACTCCTGGGATGCCCTGTGCAGGGCCAGGAGTTGGACTCGATGATCCTTGTGGGTTCCTTCCAACTCAGTTGATTCTGTGGTTCTCAAACAGCCTTTAGGGACCTGTGCCCTGTGCAGATGCAGGTGGCACATGTAATTTCAGGCCATGTTCAGCAGAGCTGGGAGCAGGGCTGCTGGCACTGGTGGCTGGGGAGTTGGTGTGGGATCCCTGAGAGCTGGGGATCCCTGTCCTGCACAAGCCCCATTCCCACTGCCTCGGCAGGGAGCTCTGCGCAGAGAGCTCGACGTTTTGGAGAAGCAGGTCTGTGTGTTGGCTGATCAAACCTATAGGCAGCACAGATTTGCTGCTTTCTTCTATTTGGAAATGCATGTATTCCTACTTACGTTACCTGATCTGCATCTGGTTTGGGGATTCATGGCATGATCTCCCATTGACTGCTGTTCTGGATATATTTATAGTAAAAATTCCCCAGTAAAATATAAATTAATTATCATTTATATTGCAATATTATCCTTGATCCCCCAAGGCTGCTAGTTCTGCACAAATTTACACTGTAAAAAGTGCTTCATTCTCAAAGAGGTTACTCTTATTATATGTAATTCTGTAAGACGAAGAATGTCTGAAGAGGCATTATCTCCATTATTTTCTCACTCTTGTTTCAGATGGGAAACCCGAAATAGAATAATTATTTTTGTTCCACGGGTCTCAAAGATTTTCATACAGGAGACTGGGAATTCAGCCAAAAATACTTCAGATTGCAGACCATGTCCATAAACAATCACTTATTTTAACAGTCCACATAGGCATTGATACTGAATATCTGTAAATATATACACAAGTAGCAATAAAACGGTGCAGTAGCTGGAGTCAAGAGATTAGAGAGTTTTAATCTGCAAGTCTAGAATCTAAAATGTGCTTTCTGGCATTTCACAATTATTAAAGTTCAAGCTAAAAGTTCAAGTTATCTTTCCTGGGTTGAGATCTATACTCATGAATACGTTCTACCTGAAGCTAAAACCTGAGCCCTGCAGACACAGATTACATTTCTTAATTTAACAGTCTTTCAAACCCTTGATATATATATGCACACAGTACATAGACTATCCTGAATGCATTTGAAAAGGTAACAGCTGGTGAGATGGAGAATTTTGGGTTGAGAGGCTGCTGTCGTTTTTACTAATTACCATTAAACACGCTGGAGATCCTGGCTTCGGGGTAACATCCTGTTTTTCTGAGGGACTGCAGTTCTGCTGCAGGGGAGCAGGGGAGTCCCTGTCCTGAGCATTTCACCCTGTTGAGCAGTGAGAGGGGTCCCAGGGGGTTGTTCTCTGCTTCCTGAGCATTTCACCCCGTTCAGCAGTGAGAGGGGTCCCAGGGGGTTGTTCTCTGCTTCCAGCGGGCTTTGGGCTGTGGCATCCCTGCACCTCTTGGGTCATGGCTGGTCTAGAAAGCTGCACGAGATGGGGATGGGAAGCTGTGCTTATCTGAGGATTTCAGTTAAAGATAGATAATACCTTTCCTACCTACTTCCAGTAGCCACAGGAAAGCCTAAAGCCCTGGGTTTCAGCGCAATCATAGCAACATCTGTAATGAAGAACGGGGACAGCCTGTGCTGTAGAAAATTTGGGTCTCGGTCTGTTTTCTGCACCACAAGTCAGTGCCTTGCTTGTAGCTGAGCTGATTAAACAATACCCGTCCGTTTTAATAGATCCTCGGTAAGAGTTTCAGTGAAATCGGGATGAGTAATAAATTCCAGGTATGACTCAGGTGGGGAGGTGCGTGTTTCTGTGGGAAGAGGCAAGCGAACTTATGGCTTACAGTTTTTCTTCAAGGGATTTCAAATGTGGACTGTTTGTTTTGTTGGCAGGGCAAGGCTGTTAAAGACCTGCTCCAGGTTTCAGTTAATGAATTCCTAATTGAAGAGAATCTTGGCATGATTCGAAATGAGAGTTGTGCAGTAAAGCCCTCTGCTGAAGTTTCTAGCATCCTGGCAGTACTTAATTTCAAATAATACAACCTATTTCATGCTTATACAGTAGTTATCTTTTTACTTTGGGGTTTTCCCCAAGTAACGAGTGAAGAAAATTATTATTATAATTGAGACATCTGTCAAGAGAAGGTAGAATATGCAGAGAAATAAACTATATCAATCATCACATTCCTGCAGTCTGAAAGAAAACTCTCAACTCCCTGATACCAGATAGAAAATAACTGGGGTCATATATCCTACAGACCTGCTGAACAGAAACTCTTGTTTCAGCTAATTTTCCCAAATAAAGCTCTAAATCTGGAGGGCTTTAACATAATCCGTCAGAGTAGCGAGTCAGTTTCTAACTCTGAAAAATTGTTAATGAGAAAAAGGGGAACCACCAGGAATGCAACTGATGGTGTTTGAAGTTACAGGTACTGAAAACTGAGTGTCTGAAGGCCTCGGAGCCTCCCTGAGTGCCACCTGCCAGTGCCAGGGAATCAGTGTCGTGAATGTGCTGGAATTCAAGCACAGCCCTCTCCGTGTGCTGGACTGCAGCCAGCCAGCAGCTGCTGGACAGGAGGGCTCTTGTGCCTTCCAGCCCTTTAGGAAGAGCTGCCATCCTTGGTGTTAGAGACTTGGTTTAGGGCTAATTTTAGGAGTTTGATGAACCATGGTTTTCCTTTCATTTGCTCGTAGGAGTTGTAAATTGCTAATGATCTGCAGCAGAAATTAATTATTGCTAATTATTCCCTTTCAGCCAGAGCTCAAATCTTCTTTTAGCACAGTGTGTGGATGCAGGTTAAATGAAGTCCAAATCCCATTCCCTTTTCTGTCCTTGAAATTAAGCAGCAATTCCTGCTTGTTCTTCACATCCAGACTGGCTCATGCAGGAATGCACAGGAAGGATGTTCCTCATGTTTTCAGAGGCAGAGAGGATGTCTGCAAAAAGATCCCATTTTAAAGCCTAAAATGGGACTAAGGCCTTTCTTTTATCACAGGTTCACTCTTTCTTCTAGGGCTTTGAGCAGAACAGGGTGACACTGATATCTCTTCCAAATACATATGCTGAGGGAGATTCTATTTCTGAGGAGAACAAGTGCATCTGACTTCACGTCAGTGAAGGTCACAATAATGTGTCCTATGCAAAGTGATGATTTTTTTTTCTATGCAGTCTGCGTGAAAACAGTTGGAAAATGTAACTTTCAAAATTTAAAAGATGGAAATGATTTATATAAAGTGACTTCAAGATAACTGCTTTTGAAGTAGTAAGGCCAACTGAATGAAATGCCGACCAGTCTGTGGTTACCTCACCTAAACGGACCTGTGGCTGTAACCAACACAGAGGGTGCACTGCAGCCATGTGTTACCACTGCCTTCTCTCATCTGGAGGTGGATAGGGAAGTGCAAACACAACCCCCAGCAAACCCCAGAATTTTCAGGGGACAAAGAGAAGTCAGAGTATGAGGGATTTTTCCCCACCCCGTCACAAAGTTGCTGCCACTTGGTGTTGCAGTGAACCCCTTCACTCAGGCTGGCACACACTCGCTGGCGGGGCGATGCTCTCCGGTGTCTCACCTTGGAAACACATCAGCTCTGAAGGCACTTAGAAGGTTTGCTGGCAGAAAAGCAAGTGCCTCAATTTCTGTGTTTCATCACACACACCATTGCCTGAGCACTGAGCTACACGCTCGTATTCAATGACAGAGCCCTCTCGGCAGCGAACGTGGCATTTTCTGGGCCAGGCCAGGGTGCTCTCATCACACAGAGCAGCCCTGAGCTGCTCTCCTTTCACTTAATAGTCCAGAGCTTAAAGGAATCTCTAAAGGAGATTTGAATCTCACCCCATCTCTGACTCAGAGCTGTTATTTCAGCTAAAATAAGGCAGTGATCTTTGAGACAGGAAGAGTTCAGGTGGTTTTCTGAGTTTGTGGTGGAAGCAGCATGTGATTCAGTGAGTATTTCTGCAGAGGAAAGCTAGGGACACCAAAAGCCCCAGTTTTAGGTGTTGTTATTTTAAAACAGTTCCCCCTGTCAAATGTAGCCTCCTGTTGACTTTAAACCATCAGATGAGAAGCTGCTTCTGCTTTTTGCACCTGTACCTGACCTGTCCTCATGCAACTCCTGTGATGTCATTCATTCACTGGTGGGAATTGTGATAATTTTGTCTGCATCGCATTTGAAGTTGCAGGTTAAAAGTCATTTCTCCATCAAATCTCATCCTTTTGACACAAACTGCATAGCTCGAATATTCATTTACAGAAAGGGACAGCATTATTATCCGAACAGCGAGACAGTGAGTGCTGCTAATTCCCACATGCTGCTTAATGACACAAATCTGCTCTAAAGAATGGTTGTTTCTGTGGAGCCAGCTTTTCTTCACCTCATCAAATATCTCTATTATAAACCACACAGAAAATGGAGCACGCACTGGTCCTCAGCTTCGTCTCGTGTAGTGTGGGAGGTGCAAGAGCTAATCTCTTCTTCAGAAGGTTGTTGGGGAGAGTAGTGGCCTTTTCCCTGCCCCGTACCACAGGAGGGATGAAGGCTTAGGCTGTGACAATTAGATGTGTGCTGGACATCTCCTCTGCTCCTCCAGCACCTGCCACTCCTCTAGGAGGACCCCACGTGTTGTCCCTCCTGTGAGCTGAGCTGGAGAGAGACACTGTACGTAACCATGTACCTTGAGAGCTCATCTGCAGACTTTATTACAACAATTACTAAGGATCATTTGACTGTAAATGCTGGCTCCCTCTTGCTATGAATCAATGTCATTAACCTTAGCAGTATCGACGTGTTCTCCCTATGCATTTCAAGCAGTTTAATAAACAAGTGAAGAGTTAAGAGCCTGTTCTGCATGCTGTGATATATTCCTGCCTTGCTGGTTCTGGATAAACACAGTGACACTTCATTGTACTCTGAGATTTATGATGGAACTACAGTGTGGGAGAGAAGGGGGAAGAGAGGCTTTTGCTGAGATGTGCAGATAAAAAAGCAGGGCTTGACAGAGAAATGGGAGTAACACGTGCTCAGCTGAACAGCAGGTAGCTGACAGTGAGCTGACACGTGCTAGGTAAGAATCACTTTCAGCTCCTTCTGCCATGTCACTGGGATTCTCAATGACTTTGAATAATTCTGAGAACAATCAGTATATTCAAGGAAAAACAGGAAAACAAAGAAGAAAAAAGACAGCAGATTCATGAAAGTTGTTCCTTTTGATGTGTATTTTTATGTGATCATCGTTAAGAGCACATGCTTGAATCATGCCAAAGTACAGTTCTGGATGTTATGAGGTCCTTGACTATTTTATGACACTCTTCAATATTAAAAAGACCCAAAATAAATGAAAAAAAAGCACCTGAGGAAACAATGGAGTCATCTAGAAATCCAATTTCTGACAGGATATAAAATGACTTAGAGGTCTCCTTTCTTCCCTTTTCCAAGATCTCGAACATCCTTTGTTTTAATTATTTCTTGGCCAGCAGTGGTACAGACCGAAGTGATTCCCACGAGGCTCTTAGACATTTTCTGGAACAGTATCCCTGTGAACAGTCCAAGCTGAGGAAATGATGTTACAGGCAGAGCTGTCACTGCCCAAGGTTTCTGCTTGCAACGGGAAGGGTTGGACATCTCTGCCTCGGGGCATGGCAGCCCAGCTGGCAGGTGTGGGCAGGGCGACGTGCAGCCCCCGGGAGCACGGACTGGACATTGCGGGTCAGTGCCACTCGCCAGCTGACTGTCACAGCAATGCCAGGACCTCTGCCAGGCAGCAGAGTCCTGTGATGTCAGCCAGAAATCCGTGAGGCCCGAGAACAACCTGCTCTTCATTACCTGGTGACTCCTGGGTGAGTCAGGAAACAGATGTGACAAGCACAGCGGAGGACACTGGGCTCCTCCACCCTGCAGCTGGCCGGAGGGGCAGCCAAACCTTCCAGCTCTAATCAGCAGAGAGCAGGCACCAGCTCTGGAGCTGTCTAAAACAGGAGGTGTGCAAAACAATGTCCTTCCTAGGAAACGTGAAGCACGTCACTGAACCTCTGTCTCAGTGGTGGGAGCTGAGCCTGCAGGTCCCCAGCGGGGAGCAGCCTTTGTGAACGGGCTCCCTCCACAGAGCAGCCACGGAGAGGGTGCCCAGATGCCATCTGGAAAACCTGCCTGTTCCAGTGCCTGTGCACCGAGCATCCTGGAGCTTGACGAGACACCAAAGGGCTTGGCAGCTTCGTGTTCCCTAATTCCTAACATATGTAGAACTTCAGCTATGACACAATCAATTTAAGCCATTAGTGAGAGCTGGATGCAGGCCTTTGCAGAGCCGACTGGCCTGTGTGTTGTGTTTTAGGAATGCAGAGTGTTAGGCTGCTTCTGAACGGAGGCTGCAAGGGAATAATCTGCCTCTGGGCGTTCCTCCTCAGCCAGCTTTAAGCAGACCTGCTGCTGGGTGAAGTGCCCAACATTCTCATGACTCTGAAGTGCACAGGGGGACTCTCAGGAGCCCACTCAGGAGTCAGAACCGTGCAGGCACGAGCCCTCTGAAAAATGTCAGATAGGGAGGTAGTTCCAAGCAGACTGGGCTGAAGCACGTTCCTTTGTCTCCTTCATCTTTTCTCCCCTTTTTAAGCATGTTCATTCAGGGTCCCACGCAAGGACCTTTTGAACGACCTCCTGTCAGCTTCTCTTTCATGAATGTGAATGTATTTGCACCAAGTTTTGCACGTGCATCTTCACAAAATCGTGGCCTTTAACATCATCAGATGGGGTCTGGAGCTTTAAACAATCCTCACGTGTGTTAAAGAATTTCAGTTCCATTTGAGTTTTTGAATGATATTTCATATTCTAAATTAACAGATATAAATAATTTTTGAAGTAAATACTCCTGAGTTTTAGACCTTTCAGCCAGTTTTATTTTACTGTCTTAGTCTATATGAACATGTATATATATAAGATGTATTTATAGAATAAGTAGCTCTAACACCCGAGGAGTATTTCAATCAAAATGAGTAATTTATACAGATTTTCTACTTTAGGCTTCATTAGAAAATCATAATTTTCTTTACTAATTTGGCGTCTTGTACTACTTTTATGTTACTATACTAAATGAATTGGAAGAATGGAAGAAAAGAAAAGAAAAGAACAACAAACCCCCTCTGTGAATATCTCAATTTTTAGTCAATCTATACTGATTAGTTGTGTTTGGTCAGATGTGTAACATGACATTGTTCTTCTGCTGTGACTGGATGAATGCACAGATAATCATGATATGAATCATTACATTTGCAAAGCAAAATCCATTTTCTACCATAATGCTCCCTTGAGCATATTTTACAGAGATGAATTGCTGAAAGATACTATTTTTGAGTATGTTGGCCATTTTTAGGTGTCTCCCTTGAATAGCTTTAGAAATTATTTGCACCTGATTTCCAAAGGAGCAAAGGAGCTGGGGATGGGAATGGCTGTTGCTCGTCTGAGCTGATGGAATGGAAGGTGATCAGGCGGGAGGAGGGAGCCCACCTGCCCCATCCCATCCCCTCCTACAGCCTGGGCACGGACCTGCTGCAGAGGGGCTCCCAAAGTGTGAGGGGAAGGCTGTTTTTGTAGCAATGCTTACTCTTCTGCCAGCAGAGAGACAGTTTAGGGAGAGATTTCCCGCTGGCTTCCCCATGGAGGGAGGGGGATGCTAGGACCGCATATTCCTATTTCCTCAGTCCTTTCTTCCTGAGTTGTCTTCAGTTTAGAGGCCCTCTGTCAGATTTTTGGGAATAAGTTTACCCTGGTGAGCAGCCAAGCTGATGGGCTGAGCAAGCTAAGCTTGGACAGGATTGCACATGGGTGAGAAGATGCAGGAATTGGAGGGGTAGACGGACTGCAGCTCACGAGGATCAGGCCTGTTTCAGATGCTCTCTCTGTTTTTTTGTGTTACACCAGGCATGTTGAGGATTAGAGCTTTCCTCCTCTCAGCCTGCCTGTCTGTCTGCATGGCCAGAGGTGCTCTGTAATAGAAATTATTGAGGTGGAGCATCTGGTGCAACTGGGACCCAACATCACAAGGTGTCATTAGTCCCCATAGCTATGCATGAATGGCCAAAACAAAGCACGCATTAATGCAGGGACAGGGACACGCATGAAATTATGGTGCTGATAGCCCTGTGCTGGTGAAGATTAATATCTCATAGAACTCCTTGAAAGCAGGGAGAAATTCCAGCTCTCGTAAATTATTCGTAATTACAACGGCATCTTATTGCTGTATTTAAAAAAACAAAAAGAGAGATGATAATTAGTTGGTATTTAATGTCATATATAATGATGAGTTTGAGGGTTTATGGTGCCTGGAGGAAAGAGACGTGAAAGGGTTTGTCTGTGATTACACACAGTGGTGAAGTCGTCACCTCACGGTTCAGCCCAAAGAACAACGTCAGGAAACCGAGCACTTGAATTAATACCACAGAGGTGGATTAAGGCTTTTGGAGACCTCAGAGAGAGTCAGATGCCTTAACCACCTAAGGATTTAATGCCGAGTAAAGAACTTGTGGGTTTAAAAAGAATCCTCCTCTGATCGGGGAGCTGGAGAGAGAGTGCGTAGTGAGAACTTTCCTCTCGGCACCCCAAGCTCTGCGGAAATCTAATGGTGAGCACAGCAGGAGACTTTCTCTGGGTGAAGAACATGCTGGCTGAGAGCAGACCAGCACGAAGGAGTCCAAGACACTGATTAGAAGGCTCTTCCTCTGCCTTTCATGGAGAACAGCAAAAGAAAAAAATAATTTAAGAACCTCAAGAACTAGAGGTAGCAAATTAAATTACTGTTGGAAAAGAATAGTCGCTGGTAGAAGTGTGAAGTGTTGATCTTATGTATTTTTTGCACATTGTAGAGATCCTTAAAGGCTGTCAGCATTTTAATTAAATATGACAGCTTGACAAAAGGAGCAGCTAGGTGTGAAATGCATATACTGCTGGAGGGGAGCTTTCTGCGCAACAGTGACCTGGAATCGGGAAGTCGCTGACTGTGACCTTCGCCGTGCTTTGAGGAGCAGCCAGAGCTGCAGGCAGGGTTGTCAGCTGTGCAGTCCCCAAAAGTGACACACCACATTCATTACTGCACGAGTCAGGCATGGTGAGAGGGCTGCTGCTCGCTGCTGCTGCTCCTGCTTGCTGGCTCAAGCGGAGAAGAGAGCTGACCCTTCCCCTTGGCATGTGAGCTTGGTTTCCTCTCCGTGTAATGGACCAACCTGAAAAAGCAATGAGAAACTGCATTTTCCCTCCTTCTTTCTGTTGGGGGGAAAAAAAAAAAAATCAATCTTAGTTGTAGGATTCTGACACTTAATCTTATTATTATCATCAGAGACCAGCCATGACTGTGGCCTGTAACTAAGTTCTTTCTACCATTACATGACTTTTCCATTAACTGCTCCCTCCAGTGAAAGGCTCCCCAGCTCAGTAACACTTTGCTGCATTTCAGGCATCTCTATTATTAATTAATTTGCTATTCGCTGTAATAAATCCCATCACAATTAATTTATTTAGCACAATATGGATATTTCATGCCTTCTGATTATGCATCCTTGACGATGTCAAGGATTTCCCTGCTGTTAGGACACAGCACCCTCTGACATCCTGATGCAGCTGATCCTGACCTGTATTCTATCAGCAGCTGCTGAGCTTTAAAAGTCCCTTGGGGTGTGACTTATTCTATGATTCTATGATTTTTCTGGTGACTCTTGGAAGCTGCAAAAACTGCAGCCAAGCAGACCTTGTCAGAGCTGAGCATCCTCTGCCTCATGAAGCTCCTGTGCTTCCCAACATTCAGACCCTTATAGCCACTGCCATAACTTTCATGAGCAGTGCATTAAATCTGCTTTCACATTATGTTACACTGTAGAAATGCTATCTTTCATGTAATTTATGAAGCAAAAATTATTTTAAATTCAGAGAAAAATCTGGATTGTTCAAGAATAGTAAGTTGTACATTGACTTGTAGCTCAGCTTGGTCACTACTGTGAAAGCTATTTTAGGTAAGACCTTCTGTTCAGAGAGGAGTGCACATTCATTTATATCCCCAGAAGGAAGGAGAGGGAGATTCTGCACAGGAAAATTTAATAGTCATTGTACTTAGGTGAATGTAAATTGAGGTCTACGTCATGGTGCATGCTTCGGAGTAGTTGAAGAGTTCAACAAATTCCTCACAGCCCCATAGTAATTGATCATTCATGATTAACCCAGTGGATTTCTAGCACTCATTCTGCCATAATTTGTCACTCTCATATCCTTAAGCATAAGCAGTCATCAATGCACAAAGACTTGAAACAAACAGCCTTTGAAAGGACCGAATTAAACATCAGGTATCGGTAACATTGTGATTCAGTGATGCTTATTACTGAGCAATAAGTGTGTTGTTTTGTTCCCCTACATCAACATATAAACAGGGTGATTAATGACAAAATCAAATGTTTCCATTCCATTCATGCATTGATAGTCACACCTACAACAGCTTACGCTTTGCTGCTAAAACTCAAAAAGCTGTGCCACAGAGCTGTGCGGTGTTGGTGTCACGGGGATGAGGTGGATGGGGATGGGAAATGCGCTGGGAGCTTTGCCAGTGGAGTTCGAGGTAAGCCGTGAACTCCACTGGGTGTGGAGAGCCTGGAGAGGCTGGGCCAGTGCTACTGGAGTCAGCAGGAACACTTGTGCAAAGCCTGAGTCAATTCAGCCCAAAAAGCCCCGCAGCCATTTCAGAAACTCGTACAGAAGTGAGTAACACTGTAAACACAGCGTGGGCAGGAGGAAAACAAAATGTGTGTGCAGCAGGGTGATCAATAAATGTGCTGCGACGGGGCTTGGCAGCTTAGCTGGTCATTTTCTGGCTTCCTACTTTTGAGAGAATTTTTTGGGGAAAAAACCCCACAAAACACCCCTTTTCCCACACTGAAAATAGATCCAAACTTCTAGTAAAAAAAGTTCTATTTCAACCGTGTCAGCTTTCAAACAGCTTCGGGTTATGAATTTACCGGGTTCATTGCATTTTATGCTATTTCCTGTGGGTGATTCTGATGTATACTTCATGCTAAAGTGTTTGTGTAATGTGGCTGTGCAGTTGAATACCCAACTGTTATCTAGTAGTGTTAGGGTATGTAAAATAAATACTATTTGTTGCCAGTTGCTGTCATGAACACAGGTATGGTGTGAGTTACTATTGCTGTCCCCTGTGGTAAAAGGACCCCAGAAATCAATCACAAGCTGTCATTAGCCTGACACGACCTCTAAAAGCCATAAATCCACCCCCACTGGTGTTTTACTCCTTTGCATCTTCTGTTTGCCAGGTTAAACGCACTTCACCGTGCTTTGTGGGGTGGGACTTCCTCTCAGAGTGGGGAGAGAGGAGAAATGAGAGTGGTTTGATCCTCAGACTGAAACTTGACACATTCCCTTCAACTTCCAAAGGTCATTTCTGTCCATTCTTGCTGTGAAAGCACAGTTGAGCCTTTTAGAAACACCGTTTCTGTAAAAAAAGCATTGTTATTGGAACAGTAATATTTGAAAATAAAATCTATCCACTTTATCAGAAATCAAAAGAACTTCTCAGAGGCTGACATGTGCGTGTAGACATCTGAAAATACTGTGCTTCTGTTTTCTGCTGTCTTCTTAGAGAAAATTAAGTGGCGGAAAGGAACCCAATATGATGTTTACAATAGGAGAAGAATTATATTTCTTCTGATATAATTAAAAGCTGCTGTGCTGGTGGGTTTTTTGACTGTTGCTTCTGATCCAGAACATAAAATATAAAACACGTGGGAGAGCTGCAACACGTGCCAGTCTTCACCCCAGAATTATTTACAATAACCCCTCCTTCACCTCCCAGATTTCTCCTGTATAGGTTTTCATTTAACTGGAAATACTGAAGCATATATTTCTAGATGAACCCTAGCAGTAAAGGTTACACTGGAAAGAATCCAAATCACTTTTTTCAGTTTAGAAAGGTATTTTAAAGCAATGAATTAACCAGACTTTGCATCACTTGTAAACTTTTTCATACTGCTCAAGATGATTATTTTCTAATTGAATGGTTTTCTGTCAATAAAAAAAAAAAAAAAAAATCCCAAAAAATTCAGTGATGGGAATGCACTGGATTCAATAAAACTTCGATTTTTTTTTGTTTGGTTGGTTTTTCTTTTTGATTTCCCATTTCCTTAAGTCTAAACTGGCTTGTACCATGCACTTATTGGTGTAATTAATTCTGGGGTTTTTGATACCTGCAGCATATTTGCTTCCTTTCCACGTCTTTCCGAGCCACAATTTACCTTCCCAAGCCACCCATCTTCCATTACTCTGAAGTTAAATCATTAAAGAAAGATCATAAAGAATAAAAGTAACTCCCTTGATTCCCTCATTAAAAGTGTCCTCTGGCTTCCCCAAATCACTCGGCGAGGCAGGAGTGGGGCAGCAGCACAGCAGCTCGCTCTTTTCCCAAGCCCTGGGGAAGCGTATGGGGAAGGAATCCCATTCCTGGCAAGCTGTGGTTTGCACCTTCACCTCGTAGCTCAGCAGGAAGGATGGACACAGAGGTGAAAAAACCAACATGTGTTTAGCAGCAGCCCAAGGGTGATGATCACTATCCCCCGCACAGTGAGTCCTTGGGGAGCACAGCAGCAGCTTAATTGTTGGTGCTGCTGTGGGCCCTGGGACTCAGACAGGAAAACCCCCTCTGGAAGTGATTTGTAGCGCCTGGAGAAGTGCTACTTGAAGAGGAACTGCTGGCTTCAATCCTGGTCTTGCATGAAGCCTCTGTGCACAGCACAGTGTGAGCAAGGTCTTTTCAGGAGGCTGAGCAGAGAGCAGAGCCAGATTAATTTTCAAGGCCGAGGAGGGAGAAATGTCAGATCTGTATGCCCTGGATGGGTGACCCCAACTTTGTGTGATTTGAATTTGAGTTCTCTCTTGGCGAGGCCAGAAGTCATTTTCTTTTCAAATATCAGCTAGAGATCACATGAAAATGGGAATGATGGCTTAGAGCCCACCTCTATCCTTGGCCCCTGAGCTCTGAGGAGCGCGCCTGTGGTGCAGCGCAGCTCCTCCTGACCTTGAGCTCCTGATCTGGACTGCAAGCCCTGAACACCCTTCCTTAGGGAAATTCCATCAGGGAACAACTTCTGCTTTGTCCCCTGGTGACGGGCTTCTAGGAAAACCGGGATGATAAACTTGTGCACCCCTGCAAATGTGCTCCCCAGCAGCCCAGCCTGGCTCAGCAGCTTCTCCCCGTGCAGAGGGAAGTTGCAGGATTTATCTGTGTAGTTTCTCCGTGTCCCATTGTTCTTCCCACGCACAACAGAATAATTACAACCTCGAACAAAAATTGAACAGACCACAGCTTTTGTCCTTATCTCTTCCTGCCTCCCTCTTGTTTCTCTTCTTATTCAGTTGCGTTCGAAAAAGAGTTTTCCTTTAAACATTTCAAAAGCCTCGCCATCTTCTCCCCTCATTTTTAGTCTTTTTTTGTTAAACATTATTTTATGAGAATCACCACAAATTAATATTTTATTTTTTTTTTACCCCCAGAAAGATATTCAGATTCAAAAGAGAGGTCCATTCTGGAAAAAAGGAAAAAAAGAAACCCTCAAGTGTTTGAAATTTCTGTTCAGATTTGCTTTTGGTGCCTGCAGTGCTCTCCTAAGTCAGGGCAACATTCACCCCTGAGGCAGCAATTAAAGATGGAAACCTTAAGTGGAATTAAACTTAGTTCCCAGGGAAAGTCTGACTCTCTTCGAGTAATTCCCCATACTATTGGACAAGTGATTTCACAAACACCATTATTCTGGATTGTTTTTCACAGTGGTTGTATGGCTTTTTGCTAAAGTCACCACAGTGTTGCTCATTCAGCATTCATTAGGGCTTTTTTTTTTCTGTCTGAGATTCACTTCTCTCTGTCAAACATCCAGTCCTTGCAGTGAGGGAGCTGGAGAATATTTTACTGAGTGCTGTGCAAAGAAGAATGCAAGCCCATCCCCAAAAAGCACCTTTCCAGCAGGTGATCTGAAAACACTTCTGCTACCTCAGTCACTTTATAAACAGAAAAATAAGAGTCCTCTGTTGAGTCCCCAGCCAGCAACTAAGTACCAAGTGGCCTTTTCTCTCCTATCCTCCCACCAAACGTGTCCTCCAATGCTGGGCACCGCACACTGCGGGGCAGAGGCAGCCTGTTTGTTGGTTTGGCTTCCAAGGAAGCCACAAGGCATTTGAGATTTAAGGTCCACAGATGTCACAGGGAGGCAAAAAAAGGAAAAGAAAATCCCTGTCCCGTAGATGGTGAGATCCTGCCAAGGACTTTGTGGCAGCCCTAACTCAGTGTGTGTATTCCCACACGGCCCAGCAGGGACTGCTGGGGACAGGGTGCAGAACTCAGCGTCTGCACCATGCTTTGTACCTGGATCCAGGCAGCTCCCTTCTCATTTATTTCAGCCTCTGTCCAGGCAATGACACTGATTCCCTCCCCCCAGACTTCAGAATAATTTATGGTCTATCATTCCTCCTCAACCCTTAATGTATTCCTTCTTACAGTTTAGTCTAAAATTAGAAGGACAGAGTTTTTACAAAGAACACTGCAGCTCTGAGTTTTGTTTTGTTCCTTTTCATCACTGCACTTCTTTTAATTGTGTATGCACTAAATAGAAATGTCATCTTCTAGGCTTCAAGCAGAGACAAAACTTAGTGCAGAATATTTGGGCTTGCTTTCAGTTGAGTGGGCTAAATAAAAAGCAATCAGCATCTGTATCTGACTGCTGCTCCTAACCAAAAGCAAGCCTTTCAGGGCCTTCAGAGCTGTTAGGTAAAAGCCAAGAGGTGTTCTATCTTCTCTGGCTCTGCACACATCTAAGTTTTCCGAAATAGAAATATCAAAATTCCTTACATGAATTCTCACCTGTCTAAAATCAGCAGCCTGAGATTCAGCTGCTGGACATCCTGTGACACAATTTGTGTCCGCACACACAGCTCTCTGCTTTCCAGAGAAAGGGAGGCTGGGTGAGCTCGATAACTATCCAGACTTTTAGGTGTTTATTCAGAAAGAAGCCTTTGAAATTCATCAGCTGCTATTCGGGATACGAGACAGACTCCTGCTCTGTAAACTATGATGCCACACAGTCAGACTTAAAAGCTTTCTTAAAAATCAAATGCCAGAAACTTAGAAACTCCGTGAGGGAAAAAGGAAACCTGGGTGGAAGTATCTTTCACATCTTTAATTGCATCCCCTGCAAGAATTTGTTCCCATAATTAAAGGGCACATGATAATTAGCATGAAGAGGCAAGCTACAAGTGAAAAGTCAATGGAGTTGAGTTAAAGGGGCATGGAAGGTTTTTTCCTATGCAGTTGGAAAATCCTTTTTTGAAGCGTTTATTACAGACTTGTAGAAATATAATCCCTAAATGAAAGCAATTTTTCCAGGAAAATGCTGCCTTAAAAACTGTTCCCCGCTTTGCAGTCCAATGCTTTTCTTTTGTCATGATAACAATGTTCAGCATCTTTTGGGGTCCATACTTATTTATCCCTTCCAATAGTTAGGAAATGTCAGTAGTGCTCAGAAGGAGATGAAAATGTCAGCAGTGCCATTCTTAGCAGGGATTACACATTTCAATAAGTAATAACTTTTGATATCTCATCATAGAGACAAACTGGAATGTGATTCCCTGCAAACAACCTGGGGGAGATTTTTACAGTCACCAATACCAAAATTCACACACACATAAAATTTCTCAATTTTTGACCACTAAATGTAATTAAAGTCAACCCTTCTCCTTTTTTCCAAACAGGTGGGCAAATACCAAAATGTTAAGTACCTTCACTTTCACCACAGGGTTCTTTCAAAGGCTTTAAACTTTTGGATGGCAGCCAGCTTTTCAGTTGGGTTTTTCTCCTCGTGTTCAGGCCTGGCAGCTCTGAAGGCACGAGAAAGGAGCTCCATGCAGCTGCCTTTAGCTTGCCCTGCTTGCTTTCTCTGCTGCTTGGTTAGCAAACTTCGCTCAAAGTAGGTTAATGTTCCGGTGCACAGCAGGCTCCAAAACCAAAGCTTGATTTTTACTTTCTCTCCCTTTTTTGTTTTTTTTTTTTTTTTTGAAGGCTGTCAGCACTCATTCATCCAAGGACCTATTCCATCTCTCTGTTTACCCACCACAGGATGTTTTAAAATCAAAGTCCCAGGCACCATTTTTAGAATTCAGAGGAGTTGCTTCAATCAACCATTTTGTTTTCCTGCAGTGACAATTGGGATTTATCTAATTGCTAAATAAGGCTTTGCTCGTGCGAATTTGCATGGGGAGTCATCCAAGAAAAACAGGAGGCAGTGGGACTTGCATCAGAAGGCAGGTGTATTTTTGGGTAGTTCTCCTTTAGCATCTCGCCCTCACCATTACACTTGTCTAAACTTTTCAGGCTCTGAAGACTTTGGACTGGGCCCTGGATCAAGTCTTCTGTGATGGAAATGAAGGAAGGCAGGGGTCTGTTTGTGGCCAGGAGAGAGGGGAACACAGTGTGGAGGAGGCTGCTGGTGTGCGCGTATATATGGATGTGTACACGCCCCTTCCTTCTTGCCTTTGAAGTCAGAGATATTTAATGTCCCCTCTCCTTTCCCTATGTAAATGTGATTCAGTGCAGGCAGGTTCCTTGGCAGGCTGGTGGAATCACGGAATGGAATCCTGGAATCACAGAATGGCTTGGGTTGGAAGGGACCCTAAAAATCATCTAGTCCCAGCCCCCAGATATGTGTGGGTTTTGTTGCATGTGCTTCCTGTTACTTGCCAAAGCCACTCGCGTCCCCAGCAAGTATTTGTGACGCTTAGCATTTGTTAAGAAGTACATGCAGAAACTTGTAACTGTGTTTTGGGAAGACAGGACTGTGTCTCCAACTTACCTTTAAGGTGTGGGCTCATTTGTCAAGCAAGGGAGGAAATAACCAGTGCAAAGTGCTCTCCACAGTGTGGCAGGAGTTAGAAATGGAAAGCTATTAATGCAAGTGTGTGGCCTGGAGGAATAAATATATTATATGAGCTCCTAAAGTATGATTTAAACTTTAACTTCTAACTTGGAAGGGGGAGAAGGGAGTTTATATTGCTTATGTTGCTTCAAGGTATTCGTCTGATAATGGTACGTATTTCTCTTTCTGTGTCACTGCAGTGAAGAATCACAGGAAGCTTCTTCATCTGGGATAAGAAGGGACTTGATACTTCACATTTTAATATCTCTGCACTTATGAAATATGTTACAACTTGGGATGCTTCTCCTGAGAAGCTCTAGAAAGCAGCAGGATTGGTTTCAAAGGCGGGAGGAGAGTCAAAAGCACCAGTGTTAAAACAGCAATCTGTGTAAGCTGGTTTACAACTTGAGAGCTGAGCAAAGCCGTAACTTACCCTGGCCTCGTGCCCCGGACTGCCTGTCCGTAAAGCACTGCCACCCTGCCTTGACACATTTTATAGGGCACTTCAGCTTGGAGGGGAATGAACTGGCTGTTAAAATGCTTCTGGAAGTCCTGTGGACAAGCAGATGGGTGGCACTGTCCTGTGTGTCCGTGGCGAGAAGTCCTGCAGGCTGCTGTGCTCGGCGGGGGTGGTACCGTGAGCGAGGGGCACTCTCTGTTCCCAGTCATGGTGATGTATAGGGTACAGTAACCACGTGTTCCCGCTGCCTGTGGTGTAGCTGCATGATATCACAGATCTTTCTGGAATTGCTGCACTGTCTGGTACATTTTCTAATCATGAGTAGCGATGGTTGTATGGTAACAATGGCACCTTCAGCTTGGAAGGGGGGGTGCTCGTTTGAGATGAGATAATCAGCTTTAGAAGGCAAAAATGGGATCTAAATCCTAATTCTTGCGAATAACAATGAATAGCTGATGCTCCACGTGCTGTGCAGTTTGCAGCGTCTTAATTTTGAGCCTAAATCAGGGCTCATTCACACATCTGTCGTTTCATGCATACAAAAACCTCCCAGGAGGAACCCACGGGTGCAGAACCCCGAAGCCGTGCAGGAGACAGGCAACAAAGCGTGCCGAGCGTGATCATGTGCAGGCACTTCCCCGAAACTCCCTGGAGACACCTCGTCCTGCCCACTGTCCTCAGGGGTCTGCAGGTGGGAACCTCCCACAGCACTTCTGCGCTTTTATGTCTGATCCCAGATGGATCCCACGTTACGCGAGGAGGAGGGAAAATGGGAAGCTAATGAGCAGAGGATCTCAAAAGCAAACTGCTTTTTATCTATAAAGGGCTTGATCTGCATTGCACTGACACGTTTCTAGCAATGCAAAGGAGGAACTGATGTGTGAATTAGAGCAATTTATGCACATTTAAAGAACTTTATGATTCTGTAATTAGATGGGCATCTCTACAGAAAGTACATGTCAGCAGCCTAAATAGAGGAGATGAGAAAACCGTTGTATTTTATGTTTGTTTTCCCTGCGTCTCTTTTAGGTCCAGTGCCCTATCCAGCTAAATGTTTCTTTAGATTTCGTCCCCTTAAAAGGTTGTTAATGCAACATCATCCTATCAAGACGGCCTTTTTATTATTGTTTTGAGGTGTTTGTGTGCACTGGGATAATGCCACTCTATATATAGAATGCTTCTTGCTTTGATTTTAAAATAATTTTATGCTTTTAATGAAATAGTTTTAAAATAGTTTCTTGCTTTCAAAAGAGCAAAATACAGCTGCTCCTAGAATCTGATTAATGCTTGTTATTTCATGATAACTGTAATTAAATTCGGCTAATTACTGCAATATTTATGGAAAACAAGGAACAAAAGCTGTAGTTCAACACTTATGCTGCAGAGTATAGGGGCACAGGAGTGATCTAAGAAAAGCTGCAGGGCGGGGTGCTGACTCTGGGGAGACCTCAGGGAGTCCAGACCTTCTCTCTGCATCCTCCTGGGCCATGTGGAGCCAGCACCCTCCCTCATAACATCGTCTTCTTGCTTCCATTTCTCCTCTCTGCTACGAGGGATGTGTCAGCAGAGCCAATCAGTGTCAGGGCCGTGTCACAGGAAGGATTGCTCTGAACTGTGCCTCAGCCTCCAGCTCTGTGGAGACGTCCCTCGGAGTGGACAGCACCAGGGGATTTACAGCCACCTTCGTCCGCCTTCAGTTTAAGATTTAAGGGAAGAACAGAAAAACATAATTTCTCTGGAAAGTCCTCTCTGGTGACAGCTTCTGAAACACCGAGCTCTGACAGATGGATGTGATGGCAGTTCATGGATATGTTAGTGGTTACAGCAGGGCCATTGCTCTCAGCTCATCACACAGACCTGGAGCAATGACAAAAACGTCTCCAAAACTGGTTGTGGGTTTTTTTTTTTGGTTTGGTGGTTGTTTTTTTTTTTCCTGTGTAGCTGTGCTTGTCCAAACGGATCACAGGAATTGCTGCAACCAGCTTTCCAAATCATTACCTAAATGCATCTGTTTTATTCCCCATGGACAACTGCTCTGCTAAAACCATGTTTTCACTTTACATGCCCCCAAAATGGTGGCATGGTCTGCACAGTGGCAGGCAGCTGTCCGCCACAGCTAAGGTGGCTGGAAGAACACAGCCTGGGGGAGGCTGACCGCAGGCAGATGGACAAAAGTGCTTGGACATCACAACTGACCAGCCTGGTCCTGCTGACAATATTTGTTGGACTGAACACCAAGTACAGGTAACAAAACTGCCCATCCTGAGCACCAAGTCTGTTGTTCAGGGAACAAATGTTGCAATAGATAGTTAGGGCAGGAAAACAGAGAGCTCATTTTGCAGTGGGGCTAAATTGAAACAGTGCCTTCTCCCCCACCATAAGCTGCTGTGCTTAAACACTGCTGATCCATTTCCCAAGCTCAGAGCTCCAGGGTGTGATTTGTGAGCAAGCCTGTGACCTGGTCTCACCCAAAATACAAATTTTGTTTGTTCCATGAGTGGTGGATGCACACTCAGGTTTGAAGTGGGGGAGCACACACAGCTCGTGGCACAAGCCAAAGAGCTGCCTGTCCTAAAATCAAGGGTGTGCTCACAGGCACACGGAGGAACAGCACATCCTGCTGGTTCCACGCCAGGAGAATGTCTCATCCTGCAGCAGCAGAGATGCCAGGGAGTGTGGTGCTTGTGTTTCAGTAAGAGGGGAGGGAGGACCCACAGTGTGAAGAGGCTGCTGAAGTAGCCTGGATTGTCACTGTCTGCCAGCCCCCAGTCCTTTCTCGGTGGTTCAGTGGAGGTGGTTCAGTGGTTCAAATGCAGTTTCAGCCTTGGGACATCCTGGATAACTTTCAGTCTCGCAGTGGATCTGTGGCACCAGCTGTCCTGGTTGGTGTAGCAGTTGGTGTAGTGTGGGGATTAAATATTAAGAACATTTCACGAGGCTATTTCCTCATTGACAGAAACATCCTTTCTAGAGGAGAAAAAAATAACCCTACCACAAAATATTTTTGATAAATGTGACAGGATTAGAATAGAATATTTCAATTTTTAGTTTCAGTACAAGATGGTTTTTTTCAGTGTCCTACTTTCTCAGCCTTTTTTTTCTAATGTTATTTTGTGTGGCTAAGAGAGAAGAGCTTTCTTGTCTTCCTCAAGTTATTTAGAGCTTTTCATTGACTAATGCCTTTTGTCACAAGTGACAGTGAGGGACCTGTTTGGTAATAGAGATCAATGGAGATGAAGGTGACATTTCAGAGCAGAGTTTTGAAACTAATGCATTGCTATTTATCTGGCCAGGGCACCTAGGAACACTGGCTCTCGGTCTAAGAGCACCACAACACCCACTGCAACTTGTGTCCCTGCCCTCCTCCTAAAAATGCACATTTCCTGTTTCTGTCACTCTTCTCCAATCCAGTGCTTTTCAAATTTCTTGCCTATTTTAGAAAACTCTGGTCCCATGAAATTTTTATCAACAGCCTTCTCACTCTCTCTCGGTACCTGTTGGCTGAAGTGGGGCTTTGTCAGCAAGTGACAGGTGACCTGCTTCCCCTGGGTAACTGCACCCCGTGGTTTTTGCAGGGACAGAGCCTTTAGTGCTGGGGAGGTCCAAGGCCATGAAGGGTGTCACTTCCTTCTCATTCCCTGCTGAGAAAAGTGTGGTGTTGGCACCGAGCAAGTCAAGGAAGTGCGATTTCATGCTTCAGCTCTCTCTCCATTTTCAAATGCACTAAAGATACTTGTGAGAAGTGCTAAAGTGATAGACAGTGAGGAACTTAAAGGCCTTTTTGCTCGGAGAAGAGATACAGTAGGAGCTAATGGTCACCCTGCGTTATCTACTGGAGCGATCAGCTTTGCGTGCACAGTTCAATTCCCGAATGCATTTAGGATTTAATCCACACCTTCTTTGCAAAGAAATCCAGGCAGGGTGGCAGCTTTCAGCCCTGCAGTGATCCGAGACCACCATACACTCAAGTAAGTTTCAAAGCAGTGGTCAGACGAAAGCCCTACCAATGCTGACTGGCTTGGAGTAAATATTTACTGCTTTGGTTCCAATTACCCCTCTCTCCCTACCTGTAAGCTTTGCCATCTGTGCCCAGAACTACCGACTTCCGAGGCCTGTTTGCTTGACATCCTCCCCACTTAAGTCTAGAATAAGAAGGTCAATTTAGATAAAGCCTAATACAATTACGTCTCAAACACAATCTCGGTAACTTCTGTACATAAATGAAATGAAAACACATTAATAACCTCGCGTACATCCTGCCCGGCTGTCTCGCCCAGTGTCATGGCAATGCATTTAGTACAGACCAAGCAAGAGGAAGACAGATTGCTTTCCCAGAATTCGCTCAGTTAATGGAGAAAAATCCGCCCTGATCTAAGCTGGCTCCAGCAGTTTCTCAGAAATATTAATGTCTCAAGCTCTCATGGCTTTAATAAAGTAAAATATAATGTATTTCAATGGAAAACAAATTCCCCATTTCTTTTCTCCTGGCACTTGGTGCAGCTGATAGCTACAGTATTGGTTTCAAGCAGAGCATGCTGAGCTAATTATATTTCTTCTAAACATTGTTGATTTCTTGATTGCTAATGTGGTATTTGAGAGTCAGTGATTCTTAAATGTCAGCTTAAGAATCCATCTTTACCAATCTGAAACCCCTGAATGCAGATCTTGTTTTATCAATATTCCCAGTATTCCCAATAATTCCAGTAAAGAATTACTCCACTGCTTGTCTGGCAAGTGAGACGAATAAAAATTTCCAAAGGCAGTATGTTTTTTTTTCTGCACCACATTTAATTGGTGGGAGCATGGAGACACAGAAACATTTTCATTAATGCTTCATTATTAATCAGGAGAAGATGGATGCAACACTTGAGGGAAGCACTGAATGGTGAATTCCCTAATCAATTTACTGTAGCTTCCTTTGCCCTATTAGCGTGAATGTTGCAACAGCACGCTGCGAATGCGCTCCTCCCTTAATGTGCTCCTTATGAAAAAGGAAAAAAATCCCTGTAACTGGATAAATCTAAACTCTTTGGTAAACAAGCACAAATTACATGATTTTTCTTGATTTTTCTAGGGTTCTGGTGGGCGTGGCATTCATACAGTTTGGGGATGATGAGTCGCATAAATATTGCTTCCATATTTTTGGTAAGCTTCTCCTTTATTTTGCTTGTGTAATATTTTATATGTTATTTCTTTATATGAGTTACAGCATTGCAACATAACAGTAAATGGGTTTTGCCTGGGTAAGCCTGGGTTTTGATCGGGGTACAGACACATTCAACTGTCCTGCAGTGAGGGCCTCCCATCACGAATCCTCCTGGGAAGAGGAGAGCTTTCCTCACTGCTGTTCACCAAAGCAGTGCCTCTCATTCCCAAATGTGCACCAGGCAGGCAGCTGAGCAGGGTGAGAGGTCTCGAGAGCAGTAGCTGGGACTGTGAGGTGCCAAGCCATGTTTCTGTGGGAAGAAGGGAGGGAGTGGAGACCAGTCCCTGATTGCTGGCATGAAAGTACATAAAAAAAGTTTTAAAATCTGGCTATGCAAATTCTTATCCAGTCCTTGCTAGAAATCTGCCTGTCTGGGAGTCTGTAAAGACTGGCCATGGGAACAGTATGTGATCTCGGTTGCTCTTGTGAGCAGAACTCTTGACTTTTAGAACTTTTCCAAAAATACGTTGATTATGTAAAGAAATCTTTCCCATTTGCACCACTACCAGCAGTAATGCAGAGACTGAGGAGCCATGGCTTTCTTTTTGACTGCCTTTATTGAATGGAGACCTCTAGGCAGTAGCAGACGGATGGGATGTGACGGATGGAGCTGTCATCAGACAGTAAACCATGGGGGTGTTACTCCTTGGGGTGCTGATGTGTGCCAAATCCCGCTGCTCTGCCCTCAGTTATCCAGCAGCAGTGTAGCTCTGCAGTCTGAGATCAGTCTACTGGGGCCAGGCAGGCTGAGCTCTGCCTTGTCGAGAGGCCACGGCCCGAGTTAGGGCTCTCCTGGAATCACCAGTGACCAAAGCAGCTCTCCAGCATCTGGTACACATTACTGCATGCTGAAGACAGAAGAAGCTACCCTTCAGTCTCATTTTATCTCCATCCAGTGTCCTGAAACCTTTAACTTGTCACCTGGTGGAGCTAAACCTCTCAAACACTGCTGTCCTCCTGATGTGCTTGGTGCTGCACCTCTTCCTCCTGAGTACCTCTGCTTGAGTGCTGTCCAACTTGCTTTATTTTTTTCTCAGCTGATGCTTGTAAGCTAATTGGTTCCCTTGTTCATTCCAAGACACGGGAGAAGTATCCCATTATCCAGTTAAGAAATATTCAGGAACAACATGCCAACGTCTGCAGACATGTAACCAGTTTTAGGAACTTGGATGAAAATATCTGGGAGTAGGGAAACTGAGGAGCACAGTTAAATTGAAGATATGGCACAGTACATTCTCATCCAACGTGGAATAACACGGACGGGGTGAAAAGAAAGCAGCACATCTTTTTTGCTTAGTTTTCTCTCTCACAGGATTTACTTTCTCAGCAATGCAAATCAAATCAGATACATCCATGAGACTATTTACTGCTTCCAACTTAAATTGGAAGGGCAGCAGGTAAGAACTGGAATATTTATTTTCTGTTTAACTTTCAGGAGCACGTCACAAACCTGGGACATATGATGACTGAAAAAGCAAGTCATTAGATAATGACATGGAAACCCCTTTTATTAAAACATCTGGGATAAAATGTGCATGCTAAACAGAATTCTAATAGACCATGAGTCTAACTCCCTAAGCTGTAATTTGGTCATGGGGAAACCTCAAGCATTTTCAGCATTATTTCAAAAGTATCTTAAACAGACCCCATTAGAGGGAAGGAGCTTTTGGAGAGAGATGATATTTTGCTTTGTCATCAAAGGAAATGTTTGATAAAACACTCAGTATGATGTAAGACATAAGCACAGTTTCAAGCTACAATGTCTGAGTTCTTTTTCATTTCAGCCTTCCCTTCCCTCTCCCTCTTCCCCTTTGTGCCAGGTCACCAGCTCTTTCCTTTCACTCCAGTTCCTCTACTACATTTTATTCTTTTCCACTGGCTGAAGAGGGAGCAAGCTTTTGTGTTGTTATTTTGATGCTTCACCAGACATTACCCTTCCAGGTTTCTTAGTCAGCAAAGTCCCAGACTGTCAACCTTGGGTATCCTCCCATTCCTGTATCCCAAGAAGCCCTGGTCTCTGGGACTCTGCTGATGTTAGCAAACGAGTGCAGCCCAAAGGGGAAGATCTGAAGATGATAGGAGTTGGCATGCAGCTGGTGGTTGAAATCCACCCTGTGCACATTTCAGGAGATTTTGCTTTGGGCAGCTTTTAGCCTGGTCCTGTGGGGAGCAACCAGAGCACACCTTTCAGTTTAACTTCATCTGGAAAGGGCCCAGTTTGCACGTTCTGCTCCCTGCTGGAAACTGAAACACAGGGATGTGCAGTGGCACAAGGGCAGCGTGAACTGGAACGTTAACACAGGTTTCCTCTTTCCTGCTTTGTGTTTCACTCTCTGCACTTTCCATTATCCCTTGGTCTGGTCAAGGAGCACTTTTGTATCTCCCAGGACCCATTTGAACTTAATGAGTGTCTCCCTTCCAGACATGAACTTTCCTGGCTTACCCTTCCTTCTTCTCGCTGCTCGAATTCCAGCAGGAAGAGAAGAAGAGAAGCTGCTCTTCCAGCTTGGCACTAGCCAGGAAAGTCCCACAGACCCAGCTCTGGTCTGGAGCACTTGCCAGCATATACAGGCAACATCTCCCCAGGCAGAAGTCCAGGCACAGGACTCTATTGCTATTCCTTCTTCAAAATCATGAAGTGTCTCAAATCTCTTGACAAAGCAGTTCTTAAAAACAAACAGTTGTAAGGAATAAATTTCTTTCCTTAATCTTAAGTTTAGCCTGATTTTAAAATATTTTTCTTCAATTTAGCCTAAATAAGGGAAAGTTCATCTTTGTCTCTAGGAGCTCAGCCATAGAGTGACCCCTGAATGTACAATTCTGTGATGGGAAATAGCAAATGTCCCTGCAGTTTGGTGTCACTACTCTTTTCCTCGTGCTGTTGCACCCTAGGAATTGTCTACATGTCACAGTCCTAGAGTTGATCATATTTTTATTAACATTTATGTAGAAATATAAATAGATGGGCTTGTTTGGGTTTTTTTTTTCCCCCAGCAAGTCAACACATACAACTTTTCACTGTTGTAAATCTGCCAAAGGTCCTCAGGGACCTGGACTCACAGGTCTCTGAATCAAAGCTGCTCGTAGCAAAAGCTTCTCCCTGAGCATAACTTGAGTGACCTGCTCTACTGATGTCTGGGAAATTACTTGTACAAAGGGGAATATTGGAATGGTTTCACACCTTGACAGGCACTGTGGGCCTCTGTATGAAGCACCTTTTCTATTTGCTTCCTTTTCTTGCAGGCCTTCCTGTGAGGGCATTCTTCTAGCATGGACCCCAACAGATCTTTTATATGTATAAAATCTCAGGCACCCGTTTTAGATGTAAACAGCAAGAGATGAAGAGTGTCACAGCTACGTGAAAATACAGAAAAAGGAATGAAACATTTACATGCAACAAGAAAGAGTCAAGGATCTTCGGGAATTGCATCCCGTGTGAAAGTTACAGCACCATCATCCTTTGTGAGTGACAGTCATATTCAGTTATTTTGCTTTTTTGGAACAGCTGTTGACATCTTTTGATGTGTGCCATGTAACAGTTCTCTTCATATTTCTTTGACTTTTGTTTCCTGGCCACAATACTGTATGCGTGTGCCATACTGTGAAACAAAGCCCTCAAACCTTGAAAAGAAATTTCCTTTTCTCTCAATTCTGCTTGTGGGAATGGAAGATTTATATGCATTGAGCATTGCCTGAATAGCCACTGAGTAAAATTCACCAAGTGGCACCACTGTGTAAAACCTGTAAGTATTCCATTCAATTGGCTTGCCCAGATCTGAAGAAAATGAAGGGACAAAAAGCAAAAAGTTTAGCTGGAACCTCCATCTAAACAATGACTTTGTCAAGAAAAAGAATTTTCTGAATGATCACTTTCAAACAGAGATGCAGCCATGAGACAGGGGTACAAACCTTTGAGTTAAATAGCCTCTAACTCTCTGTGTAAACCAGAAACCAATTAGAAATATCACAATAATCAAAGCCTTAAAAAACACCAAAACCATTTGTTGCTCTAGATACTTTTCCATTATAAATGCTGTCCCTTAGCAATTATTCAGGACAAAATTGTGCCTTTATACTTTTCTCCTAAGAGTGAAAAACTCTTAGGAATATGCGAAATGAGTATGGAAAGTTGCAGGTGTCCAGGCTGCTCATTCCCTCGGCATCCTTGTGGGGCCCAGGCTCTCTGCCTCTCCACTGATGTTTTCCTCTGCACACTCATACATAAAATCAAGCAGAACTTGGGTCTAAAGTACCTTTATTAGTGTTAAATTGGATTATTTAAACTGTTAGCCTAACATACTTAATTTGGCATTTGTGTTTTCCTAAGAGCATGGGTTTGGTTTAATTTGTTTCATTTCCTCCTGTACCCAGCTGCCTGTAATTTTACTATCAATTTCTATACTTTTATGGTGACTTAGATAAATATTGCTAAATTATGGAGATTTTATAAAAGCCAAACAGGTAATGCCATTAACCTCAGCCAGTCAAAAATAATCCTATTAAATTTCCAGTCAAATTGCCTCGTAATGAATGTGCAGTGAAACTCACAAAAATTAACCATTTCACTGCAGATTGGTAAACCATACACTGAATATTTTTCTTCATCCATTGCTGTAACAGCCTGTCACCACAGAGCTGTCAGCAGCCAGCGGATGGTGGTACAGGGATCTTCTGGTCTGAGGGCCACCCTGAGCACACTGGTGGCTTCTAACACCAGAACCTGTGTAAATACATTTGCACTGCTGGTCTCTGGCCACAGGAATGGCTTTTCCAAAAGCCTTGAAGGCCAATGGAACACTAATTTTTTGGAGCTCTTTTATAAGCCTCGATGGACAAATGTTTTCCTACATTTTGCATCTTTTCCGTTCGGAAAAAATGCAAGATTTTGATCAAGATGTACCTGCTTTTCTCAAGACTCTGTAAAGCCATCGGATTTGGAAATGGAATCAGCACAAAGAATTTCCGTGCGGAGATTTCTATTAATAGCTTTGCATTTTTATTAAAGCAGGATAACTCCTAAAGCCTCAGAGATATTGATGAGCCTGATGGGCTGAGGGAGAAGTTGGTTGGCGATTTCTGCTTTGCAGGGGTTTTCTAGGGGTTGAGCTCTGGCTGACTAATCCCGGATCATTGGCTGATCCAACCGGTGCCTGTCAGCGCCTCTGAATGATACAATCCCCTACAATCTGGCAAGTTTTATTTCTTGAGGTCTCTCTTAGGGCTTAATGTCTCTTAGCATAATTGGGAGGGACCACAGCTGATGTTCATAATGGGCAGTTGTCCCCTCAAAGCCCCCAAGGCCCTGGATGATAGCTCGATGCATCAAATGACCTTCATCTTGGATAAAAAATGTGAAATAATTAGCCTGAAGAGCAGCATGTCTGAAAAAATGCTCCAAATGCTTCAAATTCCCAAACCTGGCAACTACTGCCTCCTTTTACCGGGAGACCACTCCTGGGCAGTGCACAATTTATGTCTGTGAAAAGCTTTTGGATCTAGGTCTGGGCCCGAGTGTGGGCTTCTCACATCCTTCCCCCTTGCCCAGTGACCTCTCCACTCCTCCTCACCCCAGGGCACTCTCCTGCAGGAACAGCTGATAAGGAGCTGGTGATAGGCTCAGATTCCAGGCAGCTCTTCCTGCTCTCTTCAGCCTTGTTTCACCCCGTTCCTAGCAAGGAGCAGCTCAGCCCTGAGCTTTAGCAGCACTGTCTACATCTCCAGCACCTCTGAGAAAACAGGAGAGAGGAAAATACCTGGAAAATAAATACATCAGGAAAGGGAGTTAAGAGAACTGCCAGGAAGAAAATAAATGTACAAGGGAGGAGATGGAAAAAAAGGACTGAAAGCATGAGAGAGGATAAAAACAGATATAAAGAAAAAAATTAGAGGAGGAAAAAGACTCAAACCAAACAAAAAAAACCCCAACAAAACAAAAAACCAAAACAACAACAACAAAAAAACTCAAACCCAATACCGAAAAAAACCCACCTCCCCCAAAAAAAAAGAAATACATGCTGAAGAGGGGTATGAGCTACCCAGGAATTTTTTATTGCACTACTAAGGGAATTCAGCAGAGAAAAAAACCATGGGAAATACTGATCCAGGACTCTCTCCTCCCCTCAGCTGTTTGTGACATGGATAATCAATGCCCAGAATGTTTCTTACAGTCTTTTCCAGCAAATACATTTTTATTTTGCTTGAATTACACCTCCATTTAACATATCTTCTATTATTATTCTTGTGGTAAGTACTGTTAGTTGAAGACACTGCTGTGCTTTCCTTGAGTGTGATTTTTGTGCCTCTTTGATTCCTATTCAATATGCCAAACTGTAGCTGCTATTACTGGTGGAGAAATGTGGCTTTTGGTTAACTGTTGGAAGTAAAGCAGCAAAATCTGCCTGACAGTTGTGCCTGCAGAACGAACACATGAGGCCTCTAAAACATCTCTCTGGGATGGGAGCTACAAGGAAGAGAGCATAGTTTCAATCTGTTTAAGCAGACAAGGATAGTACTTTCAAGGTACAATGCTCTCTGTTTAAAGTATCCCCACCAGCCTATGAAATAAATCCTTTCTTTTAGTACACAGGGCAAGATGTACAAAACTCCACAAAACTCTCTTTTCACAACCTACAAATGATGGGCAATATCTCTGCATTCTACAGCTTCCATCGTGCCCACAATGTTCCTGGAGCCCAGCCCCTGTGTAATCATTAACCAGCTGATGCCAGGAGGATTTTTTGC
>VZTA01015443.1:0-16258 GCA_013398855.1 Mohoua ochrocephala | reverse complement strand
GGAGAAGGGAATGGGGATGGAGGAGAAGGGAATGGGGATGGAGAAGGGAATGGGGATGGAGAAGGGAATGGGGATGAGGGAGAAGGGAATGGGGATGGAGAAGGGAATGGGGACGGGGGACACAACCAGGCCCTGCTCACAGAAGGCTTTTCCTGGGCCTTTCCTCCAGCTCCAGCTTCCTCCTGCTCCTTCCAAATCCCTCCACAGGGCTCTCACTGATTGTCCCGCAGCCTGAACCAGCAGCTTCACTCAGGAATGGGAGTTTGGGGCTGTAATTCCCACATTTCCCGGTGCTGGAATGAGCCCCGGGACGAGGCCAGGCTTCCCTTTGTCCCTTTTCCCTGCTCTGCCTCCACGGGCAGGAGGAGCCGGGGGGGTTTATTCCCTTTTCCCCTCCGCTCCCAGAAATTGCCCAGACATTGGAATATCTCCCTCGGAGATATCCTTGCTGTCACTCCCGGGATGAAACCTCTGCCTTTTTATTCCCGAAATTAGGATTTCTTTCCAAAAGCAGAGATTGGGGCAGTTTGAGCTTTTCATTCTGAGCAGCAGAGGAGTCACTCTGGAAAAGAGATAAAACCCAATGGAATCGCTCCAAAAAAACCCAAATACAGTGGGATGAGAGTGTGTCCTGTGACCCACAGGCTTCTCCCCTGGTCTTCCCTTCTCTCCTGGTCTTTCCTTCTCTCCTGGTTTTCCTTCTCTCCTGTTTTTTTCCTTCTGGTTTTTTCCTTCTCTCCTGTTTTTTCCTTCTCTCCTGGTTTTCCCTTTTCTCCTGGTTTTTCCTTCTCTCCTCATTTTTCCCTTCTCCCCTCGGTTTTTCCCTTCTCTCCTGATTTTTCCCTTCTCTCCTGGTTTTTTCCCTTCTCTCCTGGGTTTTTCCTTCTGTCCTGGTTTTCCCTTCTCTCCCAGTTTTCCCTTCTCCCCTGGGTTTTTCCCTTCTCTCCTGTTTTTTCCCTTCTCTCCTGGTTTTCCCTTCTCCCCTGGTTTTCCTTTCTCTCCTGTTTTTTCCCTTCTCTCCTGTTTTTTTTTCCTTCTCTCCTGGTTTTTCCCTTCTCCCCTGGTTTTTCCCCTTCTCTCCTGGTTTATTTCTTCTCTCCTGTTTTTTCCCTTCTCTCCTGGTTTATTTCTTCTCTCCTGTTTTTTCCCTTCTCTCCCGGTTTTTCCCTTCTCTCTTTGTTTTCCCTTCTCTCCTGGTTTTTTCCTTCTCTCCTGGTTTTTCCTTCTCTCCTGGTTTTTCTTTCTCTCCTGTTTTTTCCTTTCTCTCCTGGTTTTTATCTTCTCTCCTGTTTTTTCCCTTCTCTCCTGGTTTTCCCTTCTTCAGTTTTCCCTTTTCCCTTTAGTTTTCCCTGTTCTCCACCTTATCCTGCTGGGAAGTTTTTCCCTGCTCTGCTTTTCCCCTCAATCCTTCCCGGGGTGAGATCCCAGGGGAGCTGCCGGCCGCTCCCCACCCTTCAGCAGCTCCGGGATTGGGAATCCACCCAGGAAGGTGCTGCTGGAAATTTCCGCACCTTCCTCTTTGCAGGCTGAGCGAGCCTAAAACACCACGGGGTCATTCCTGTGGCAAAAATCCCTGGAAATTGGGAAATCGGGAAATCCCCCCGCTCCCGCTGCCGGCAGCTATCGCTCACACAGGGATAGGCTGGGAAAAACGAAGGGTTTGAGTTTGGGATGAATCCCCAACCCGGGAATCTCGGAAAACCGAGAGGGGAGAACGCGGGGATGGATTGTCCGGGATATTCCGGCTCCTTGGGAATGGGAAGGAGCCGTGGGGCTGGGATGGGACGTGTTGGGTGACGGGCTCCGGAGAGCCCATCCCAGCTGGAAAACATTCCCTGTCCTTTCCCGCTCCCCTGCCTGACAGCAGCAGCTGCTCCGGGTGGGAGCAGCTGGTCCCGGACATTCCCTGGGATTTTTCCTGCTCCCTCGCTTTCGGCTTTGAGGTCGGGCTCTTGGAGCCGGGCGCTTGGCACCGGGAGCCGTGGCTGCTGTTCCCAGCCTCTCCCAGCTCCCAGGGTCACCGGGGGCGGGTGGGCGACTTCCGCACGGCTGGAAAATTGGGATAACGTTGGGAAGCTGGGGAATGGGGAGGTTTGTCCTGATTTTGTCCATTCTCGACCCTTTTCACCCCAGAATCAATCAGCACTGCGGCGGGGACAGAGGGTGACAACCCCTCGTCCTCTCCCAAAACTTGGCGGAGAAATCGGGGATCCTTTTGGGGAAGGGAGTTTGGGAGTTTTCCCTTCCCGGGTGGAGTGAGGGGGGTGGAATTGGGTGCAGATCCTTTCCTGGGTGGCTTTTCCCTGCTCCCGGGGGGGGATCTGGATCCCAGCAGCGGGATGGGAGGAGCAGCCGAGCTCATTGATGATGGAGCAGCTCCGGTGAGGAGCTTCGGGGAATTCCTGGAGCTTTCCAGATGCGCCTTTGCGCAGCAGAGGCTCCTCCGCGGGCCAGATGTGCCGGCTCCTACCTGCCCCGCATCATCTGGGGCCCAGATGTGCGGCCCTGCTCTTCTCGAGCCCAGATGTTCCTTCTCCTGGAGACCCCAGACCTTCCCTGGAAGAGGACAAATCCCAAAAACCTCCTTTAGAAACAAATTCTGGTGGAAGAGCTCTGAGATTTTTTTAGGATTTTCTTTTAGGATCTTTAAAGCGTGGGGCAGGTGCTGCTCCTCTGGAGCCCTCGGGGAATTTCTCCATGGTTTGGGGGAGGAATTCAGAAATCAAAGGGTTTGGATCCGAGAGCTGAACATGTGTGGGGCATTTAATTGGGAAACCAGAGCCCGGAGGAGGGAAAACCTCTCCAAGGGATGTTTTTTCCCCCCCAAAACCACCCCCGGAGCGGAGCTCCCCTGACTCCAGCACCTTCTCCGAGGTCCCACACCGCGCCCTCCCCAAAAGCCCTGGGAGGAGGAGGAATTTTGTTTGGAATGCGGAGGTTTTTGTGGTGATCTCAGCGCCACCGAGGCAGCTCCGAGGGGATCGGAGCCTCCCACCCCCCGAACTCCCCGGCAGCTGTCGGGAAGCCACAGCTGCAGCTCCCGGCGCTGCCAGGAAGAAAGGCAGATTTTTGGGTGATGATCATATAGGAGCTGAACAAAAAAGAGAGGGAGGAGGAGGAGGAGGGAAAAAAAAAAGCTGGAAAACACGGTTAGAGACTTCAGGGAACTTTACGGTCAAGCTGAGCTCGTGTAAGTCCTGCTTTAATCCCAAATTAGCAAAGGTCCGCCCGAAAGGGAAAGGACTTTGCTGTGAGCACGATTCGGTTCTGGCTGTCAGCAAGGCTCGGTGGTTCCTGGGGAAAACAACAGAAAGGGAAAAAAATCAATTAATCCGGTGAATCCCCTGTTTTCTTGGGAAAGAAGGAGAAGGTGGCGGGGCTGGAGCTGTCACCACCTCCTGTGTCCCGTTGTCCCTTCTCTGCCGCCCTGAATTTGGGGCGTTTTGTGGTCTGAGACCCCCCAAAATCAACACCAGCACCCCGTAGGGAACCCACAACCCTCACATGGAGCATCTCTGGATCCTAGGATTGCTCCGGGAGAGCCAACATCGGCGTCCCAGCTCCTCCAAAAGCCACCGAGGACCCAGGGAATATCCACGTGGGGCCTTCTGCTTGATCTCCGGCCAAAACCACGGAGCAAAGCCGGGTTTATTCATCCCAGCTGGGCTCCTCTGGGGTCACCGGAGCCTCGGGAGGCCACACCTGGTGCTGGGATCAGGGCAGGGAGGAGGGAAAGGGAAAAGTCCGGGGAAAGTCGAGGTGGAGGAATAAGGGGAAGGACTCGATGGCGTCGGAATTCCGTAGGAAATTTGGGAATCGAAGAGCTGAGCTGTCTCCTGTGGGCAGCCCAACCTCCAGCCGAGGCAGAGCGGGAAAGGTTTTTCCCATCTGTAAAAACTCCCAATTGTTCCTTTTTTTTTTTTTCCTCTCCTCCTAAGTTTTAAAAACCGAAATCTTAAACCCCGAAACTTGATAAAATACAGAAGGAAACCGGGCAGCACGAGTCAGAGCATCATTTGTGGACAACATTTCGGTTCCTGCCCTTTTCAGGGCGAAATGGGCAGCTCCAAAATGGGAATTTCCCATTAAAAAATGGGAATTCCTTGAAAAAAGCCAAGTGCTGGAAGTTCTTTCCCTGTAACAATTTGAGTCAGGGGCAGTGAGCTCCCCTTTTCCCGCAAGGAGTTTTGATTTTCCGAGGTTTTCTTCGCAATGAGGGGGAAAATAATGGTGGGAAATGCCGTGAGTGGGATGAAAGTGGTGGATGATTTGTCCACGGGCAGAGTTTTTCCTTGTGAGGGTGGTGGGAAGAGAAATTGTGGATTCCCCATCCCTGGAAGTGTCCAAGGCCAGGCTGGACGGGGCTTGGAGCAACCTGGGACAGTGGAAGGTGTCCCTGCCCTTGGAAGGGGTGGAATGGGATGAGCTTTAAGGTCCCTCCCAGCCCAAACCAGTCTGGGATTCCAGGATTCCCATCACCGTGGAGAAAGCCGGACTTGAGGGACTCCTTTTCTGAGATATTGGGAAGAAATTCCACCCTGGGAGGGTGGGGAGGCCCTGGAATGGATTCCCCAGAGGAGCCGTGGCTGCTCCTGGGTCCCTGGAAGTGCTCGAGGCCAGGTCGGAGCAGCCCGGGACGGTGGGAGGTGAACTCCTCCTACTCCTCCTGGAATGGGATCAACTTTGAGGCCTTTCCGACCCAAACCGGAATATTTACGATTCCAAACTTTATATTCCAAGCTGGACTTTCCCGGGCTCTTTAACCCTTCCAATATTTTTCCCCGTGGGACCGAACCCCCCTCTCCTGATCTCCCATTTCCCCCCTTTTCCAGGGAACCGCCTGGACGAGGGCTCGGACGTGGAGTCGGAGCCGGACCTGCCGCTGAAGCGGAAGCAGCGCCGCAGCCGCACCACGTTCACGGCCGAGCAGCTGGAGGAGCTGGAGAAGGCCTTCGAGAGGACCCACTACCCTGACATCTACACCCGCGAGGAGCTGGCCCAGCGCACCAAGCTCACCGAGGCCCGCGTGCAGGTAAGGCCCGGCCTAACTCCGCACAGTTCAGCCTAACCCTGTGCTCCCTGGCTTAACTCTGCTCTCCCTGGCCTAACCCTGCTCTCCTTGGCATAACCCCGTGCTCCCCGGCCTAACCCCGCACTCCCCAGCCTAACCCCGCGCAGCTCAGCCTAATCCTGTGCTCCCTGGCCTAACCCCGCACTCCCCGGCCTAACCCTGCACTCCCCGGCCTAACCCTGCGCTCCCTGGCCTAACCCTGCTCTCCTCAGCCTAACCCTGCTCTCCCTGGCCTAACCCCGCGCTCCCTGGACTAACCCCACCTCCCTGGCATAACCCTGCGCACCCCAGACTAACCCTACACTCCCCGGCCTAACCCCACACTCCCTGGCCTAACTCCGCACTCCCCAGACTAATCCCGCACTCCCCAGCCTAACTCCACGTTCCTCAGCCTAACCCTGCTCTCCCCGGCCTAACCCTGCTCTCCCCGGCCTAACCCCGCACTCCCCAGTCTAACCCTGCTCTCCCCAGCCTAACCCTGCCCTCCCTGGCCTAACCCCACACTCCTCAGCCTAATTCCACACTCCCTGGCCTAACCTCATGCTCCTCGGCCTAACACCGTGCACCCCAGCCTAACCCTGCTCTCCCTGGCCTAACCCTGCACTCCCTGGCCTAACCACATACTCCTCAGCCTAACCCCACACTCCCTGGCCTAACCCCCTGCACCCCGGCCTAACCCCATGCACCCCGGCCTAACCCCGCGCTCCCCACCCAGAACGCGACTGCTCCTTCGCCACCTCTTCCCAACAGAGTAAAACCTCTGCAACGGGGTTCAAATAATCAAGTTAGAGGCAGATCTTTGTTGGGAGCTTCCAGGCGGTCACGGGTGCACCCAGTTATGGGATTTCTGCAGTTTGATAAGGTTGATTAATCAGGGTATCTGACAGGTACATCCCATAGAAGGCTCGGTTGTCCCAAGGACTCGCCCCATGTCAGCCCCAAGGGTTTCTTGGCCCCATTTCTTTGTTGTGTCATCTCACATCGTGGCTGGAAAACAAAATGTTCTTCTCCTTGGAAATGAGGCTAAAAAGCGTTTCAGGGACGTGTTAGAAGGCTGATTGTTGTTCTGAAATCCAGGAGAAAGGGGAGGAAAACCTCCAGGAGCTGCGTAACTCGGGGACGGTGTCCCACGGAGCTACGGACACAGGAGAAATACAGGAAAAGAGAAACTCTTTAGGTGTCCCTTCCCCTTGGAATGAGGGAATTGCCCTTGGGGAATGAGGCCGCTCCAAGGTGGGAGCCGAGGTCAAACCCAGCTCTGCGTCCTGGGCTTGATGGGTCCCGTCCAACTCATCCCCATTCCCACGGATTCAGAGAGGCCCTTTGGATCCGGCCCCTCCAGAGGTGCCAGCTGCAGGGTTTGCATCCCAGTTGGGACCAGGAGCCAAACTTTGGCATTTTCTCTTGGAGGCGATCCCTCCCTTGGCCCCGGGAGGATGAGGCGGGCGTTTATTCCCGGCTGGAGAGATCCCACATTTCCCAGCCTCGCCAGAGGTGGGGAGGGGGGAGCAGATCAGATTTTGCAAAGCTTGCGAGTTCCATGTGGGAATTTCCAGACGAGTTTTGGGGTTTGTTTGGCTTTTTTTTTCCCCCCCTCGGATCTCCGGAGAGCACAAGGAGGGCTGGGGGGAAGGCAGGAGAGGGGAGGAGCGGGGAGGGAGGGTTTGGAGCCGGGAATTCTGACACCGACACGATTAATGGCCCTTGTGGGAGCTGCACACAGAGCCCCTTATGTGTCCCGCATAAAGGCTGGGTCAGCAGTGTGTGCAAACAGCACAGGGATCAGCGGATCGCCGGGAGAATGGAATCCCTCGGGAAAGGCCGGGGAGGGGGAGGGACTGGGGATTGCCAGCGTTACCACAGTGAAATGGAGACCCCCGCAGGGTCCCGGAGGGGCTTTTGGGAGAAATCCCGGGCGCCGCGGGAGCAGGGAAAGGGCTCTCCAAGCTCTCTCCTGCCGGGAAGGAGCTTTTCCAAAGGAAAGCAGGCCGGGTTTGGCTGTGGGTCTCGGGATAAGGACGTGCTCAGCCAGGAGTCAGAGCTGCCAGAGGGTTTTGGGGTTCTCCCCTGTGATGTCTGGGAATCGGGGTGTCCCCCACTCCTGGTTAAGAACTTTTCCCAAAGAATTGGGGCAGGTGCTGTCGCCTCCCTCCAGCTTCCTCCTGAGGAATCCCGGATTTTCCTGGATCCCTCGAGACTTGGCTGTGGAAATCCAGCAAAACTTAGGCTGGTCTGGCTTTGATCTTGGCCCAGGGAGTTCAGAAGCGTTCGTTTGGTGGCCGTGTGGGATCAGGACTATTTGGAGCCTGGGAAAGCGGCTCGTTGAGGGAATGAAGCCACCCAGGGCCGGAATGTGTGAATTCCCCCATTTTTGCTCGGCACGTTTCGCCCTCATTGCTCTTCCTCGTGTAGGTGGGCACGAGTTTGTTGAGCAGGGGGGTAAAAAAATGGATATTCCTGGGGTAAATGATGGGAGAAATGGAGTTCCGAGGGAGTGCAGAGTTTAGGGATGGGGTGAGGGCTGCACGAGGGGTGCTGGCGAGGAAGGGAAGAGCCCCAAAATTCCAGGGAGAGCACAAACCTTTCCCAAGGCTGGGAGAAAGGAGGGAGGCAGGGAACGCCAAATAAATAAATAAATAAATAACCCAAACAAAATCATGAAATAAAAAGCTTTTTTTTCCCTTGTCCCGAGCTGGGATCTCCCAATCCCTCCCTGCTCCCAGGCATTCCGTGAGGAGGCTCCTGCCAGGGCCGTGCAGCAGCTGCTCTCCGAGGCACATTCCTGCTGCCTTTCCCATTCCAGCAGCCTGGCACGGGCGGCTCCTTCCCACCACTTGGGAGGCTGCCGGCCCTTGGCGGATTTTCTGGATATCAGGGCGGATCTTCTGCTGGCTCTTGGGATCTGCAAACATCACTCAGTCAAGGGGAAAAAAAAAAAACAAACCAAACCAGCCACACACACGCTCATAAATCCACACGGACACATCCAGCGGGGAATCTGCCCCCACCTCGGCGGGTTCTCTTCTGTCTCGGCTGAGTTTTGAAGCCAGAAGTTGAGTTTTGGGTTAAAAGGGGCTCTAAAGCAGCAGGGCCGGCTCAGATCAGGGGTTCTGGGGGTGTTTAGAAGGTGTGGAGGGACAGGACGAGGGGGAACGGTTCTGAACCAGAAGAGGGACAGCTCAGATGGGATATTTGGGAGAAATTCCTCCCTGTGAGGGTGGCGAGGTCCTGGCACAACATTCCCAGAGCAGCTGTGGCTGCCCCTGGATCCCTGGCAGTGTCCAAGGCCAGGCTGGATGGGGCTGGGAGCACCCTGGGACAGTGGGAGGTGTCCCTGCCCATGGCAGGGGGTGGCACTGGATGAGCTTTAGGGTCCCCCCCACCCCAAACCAGTCTGGGATTCATTCCACGATCCCTCACTGACATCTGCCCGTCCTCGGTGCCCCAGAGCTCCAGGTGTGAGGCGGGGGCAGAGGTGAGGAGGGGTTTGTGACCCCAAAGAGGGACTGGAGAGGGGCTGCCCCACATCTGGTCCTAGTTCCGCTCATCCCTTGGATCTCGGCTCGGGGGTGACTTTTTTCCTGCATCCTATTCCTATTCCTACTCCTGCTCCTACTCCTGCTCCTACTCCTACTCCTACTCCTACTCCTACTCCTACTCCTATTCCTATTCCTGCATCCTATTCCTGTTCCTGTTCCTGTTCCTATTCCTGTTCCTGTTCCTGTTCCTACTCCTACTCCTACTCTACTCCTACTCCTATTCCTGCATCCTATTCCTGCATCCTATTCCTGCATCCTATTCCTACTCCTATTCCTACTCCTATTCCTACTCCTACTCCTATTCCTACTCCTACTCCTACTCCTATTCCTGCATCCTATTCCTGCGCTGGGATCCCACTTTGATCCTCCCTGGACAAATCCAAGCAGGTTTATCCACCTCTCTTTGCTCCTCTCTCCTCTCTCGGCCTCTCCACGTGGAAGGAGAACTGTTCCTTCTCCCCCATCCCTGGGAGCTCCCATTCCGTGCCCTCCTCCCTGTGGGAAGCTGCTGGCTCCATCAGACCTTCCTGGCAGGGCCTGGAGCCCGGCTGGGCACGCAGCTGTCGGGATAACTGGAAGTTTGACACGTTGACAGCTCATAAAACCCACGAGCTGAACAAGCAGACGGGGCCTGGGGGGGAGCCGCTCCCAGCTCCGGTTTCTCGGAATATCCCGGGAGGCCGAGGGGGGTTTTGGCCGGGTCACAGCGTTGTCGAGGTGCTTGGGATGCAGCATTCCAGCTCGGGCTTCCAGAGGGATGAGCTGTTAACAGGTTAATCCCAAACCCAGCAGAGCCAGGGATGAGGCCGAGTGGATTTCCGGGGGAATCGGGGCGGCCGTGGCCAGCCAGTGGAAATTCCAGGGATTTGTGCTCGTGCGAGGCGATGTCCTGATTCACGGGGGCCCAAACCCAAGGAATTCTCACCCATCTGCGAGCTCCCCTTCCCACCCTCACAGAAAAAAATCCGTGAACGTCCTGAGCGTTCACGGATTTGGGAATTCACGGGAATTTGCGCCGTTAATTCAGCGGGATCTTTGATTTTGAGCTTGGATGTTTTCTGGGGTTTTTTCACCCATTTTTGTAATTATCTCAGGGATAATGTCAAAGTTTTGATGTGGGGAAAAAAAACCCTTAGAAGGGATTCTGTGAGAGCTTTGAAGCTTTTCTCCCTGGCATTCCTGGTGGAGGGACTTTTTCCCAGAACAATTCGCTTCCCATAAACAATGGGGAATTTGTTTGTGGAGTGGTTTTCAGCAGGAAAATCCTTTTGCCAGGAGATTCTTCTGTAGGTGTAGGAATGACCTCTCCCAGCCACGCTGAGGTCACAAAAGCCACCAGGTCCATCGGCCACGAGGCTGAGGAGCTGGAATGAATCCTTGTCCTGGACAATCCCAGTTGTGAACTGGTTTTCCTGAAGCTGTTCCATTTTTAGGGCAGGTTACCGACAACCCTAATGTTGCTCATTTCTGTGATTTGACCAGCAGGAAGAAACAGAAAGGAAACCAAAACTCCCCAAATTATCCACTTCCACCTCAAGCCTCTCAGAAATTTCCCCCCTGGGAATGTTTTCCACAAATATTCCCCGGTGCAGAGGTTCTCCTTTTTTCCCAGTGCTGCAATGAGTCAGGTGTGGGAGGCTCTGAAGTTTTACATCCCAAAATCGGCCAAAATCGTTCCCAAAAAAAACCCAGGGGGTGTTTTTGCCTCCTCGGCATCACCTGGGGGTGTCTCGGGTGGTGACAGCTGGGCACGAGCAGGTTTGGGATCCTGGTTCCTGCTGGGGGATTCCTGGGAATACAGGAGGTGGGAGCGCCGTGATGCTGATTTTTTGATCGGAATCCCCAGGAAATTCCCCGCACTGGGAACCTCTCATTTCAATCCCAAATTAAAGCAGGCGGCAGAGTCCTGAGCCGGTGTTTTATTGATCCTTTTCCTGCTGGATCCCCAGCGATTCCTGCCCTGCGGAAAACGCCTCTGCCAGTTCATACAAGGGCTCGGAGCAATCCTGAAATCCGGGAGCATTCCACAGGAACGTGGATTTTTGGAGGCATTTCCCAACTGCACAGCTCGTTCTGCACGGGGCTGCACGGATTTATGGCAGCAGGGCCTGTCCCATTGGCCCGAATCCAACCAGGGCATCCCTGGGAGCTTTTAGGAGCAGAACTTTTACCCCAAAATTCCCAGCCCAATCAGGGCCTCCCCGGGGGCTTTTAGGAGCAGAACTTTTACCCCAAAATTCCCAGCCCAACCAGGGCCTCCCCGGGGGCTTTTAGGAGCAGAACTTTTACCCCAAAATTCCCAGCCCAACCAGGCACGGATCAAAATCTTTGTGCTCCCGACCCCAAACCTCTAAACCAGTAAAGCCCAGTAAGGGTCCAGTGGCCGAGGCCTCCCTCGAGGCCCCAGCCATGCTCACACCCAGGGTTAGACAGAGATCATCAGGGAAGCAAAACACAGGGTTTGGTTTGAATTTTGCGTTTGATTTCAGCAGAGCTGAAATCATCCCTGGGAAACAGAAACCGTAAAATGTCGAGCTGGGAAACCCCGATTGCAAACAGGGTCCAAAAGCTGTTTCATTCCATGGGAATATTATGTTATTTATAAATATTATGAATTTCTGTGCTAAGGGGTAAAGCTGCGGCACTGGGCAGGGTTGGGCTTGGAGCTGGGAGTTCCAGCCTGGCTTTAGGATGTCTCACGTGGAAGTGGACACCTCTATCCCATTCCTTCCCTATCCCATTCCCCTCCNGGAAAACGCCTCTGCCAGTTCATAAAAGGGCTCAGAGCAATCCTGAAATCTGGGAGCATTCCACAGAAATGTGGATTTTCGGAGGCATTTCCTAATTGCATGGAACGAACGGCCTCGTTCTGCCTGGGGCTGCACCAATTTATGGTAGCAGGGCCTGTCCCATCAGCCCGAACCCAAACAGGGCCTCCCCGGGGGCTTTCCCCCTCTATCCCACTCCCCTCTATCCCATTCCCCTCCATCCCATTCCTCCTTTATCCCATTCCCCTCTATCCCACTCCCCTCTATCCCACTCCCCTCTATCCCGTTCCCCTCTATCCCACTCCCCTCTATCCCTGCCTGGAGTATGAAATCCATCCCTGGCCAGGCGATGTTCCCACTGTGAGGAGGATTTGAAGGGAGGGACGGAGGAATTGTTTGTAGGAACGTTGCAGGAGTGGAATCAATGTCCCAATGAAATATTTCCCTGCTAACGAGGGCTCGTTTAACCAAAACCAGGTGGTTTGCCAAAAAAAACCCCCACTCACCTGCTTATTGAAATCCTATAAGGAGCTGCTACCTCCAGGAACTGGGAAATCGAGACTGAATCCATGGGATAATCTCATTTGTGAGGAGCCATTTGTTCTGCTCCACTAACCTGGTTTAATATTCCATAGTTCATATTTAATTTTTATCTCCACCCCATCACCCAGCAGAGGCAGAGGCTCAGCACTGAACCAGAGTAGGGACAGCAGGAAAAAAACCCCCCGGGGCCCCAAATCTGCACATCCTCCTGGGGTTTTTTTTTTTCCTGTTCTGTCAGGAATTCTCTCTGTGGCCTCAGTGATGTCCCTGGTGTCACAGCTAGCAGAGGAAACACCACCACTGAAGCGCTGTGTGGATTTATGGGATCCCACCAGCACACCCCAACCCTTCCCACCCAGAAAGGACGGAGTGGGGAACATCCCTGGGGTCTCCCCAGCTCCGGTTCCTCCCTAAAACCTTTCTGCATACCCCGATTCCCAGCTTTTGATGGTATGGACAATGCCCTGCTCTGGTTTAGGAGAGCTGGAAAGGCCCCCCTGACCCGGCAGAGCCCCTTTATCCAGCTGGGAAGGGCCCTCAGCTGACCCCGTGGAATGTTTGGGGGGTGCCGAGGCCGCACAAGAGCCTTTCCCACCTGGCTCCCGCGGCCCCTGAGCACAAACAGGTGCTGCAGCCCCTCCGCCCTGCACAGGCCCAGCTTGGCTTTCCCAGCCCTGTTTCCATTTATTTTCTCATCCATCCCATCCATCTTTCTCCCACATCAAGTCCTGATTAGGCCGAGCAGGAGCACAACAGGGTTTTCCCCNNCCCCCCCCCCCCTTTTCTCTCACAGGAGGCTCTTCTTGACCTTCCTTTCCTCTCCTTGTCTGACAAATTGTGGGAGCTGACCCATAGCTGGGATAATTCGCTCCAGCCCCATCCTGGCAGGCAGCTGCTCCTGCAGGGATGAGCTGGGGAGCCTTCCCAGCCTCGTGGTTCCCATCCGTGGGAGGGCTGGGGGATATTCGGGATATCCAGGAGCGGGAGCAGTGGCACAGTGATTGTCCTACCTGGGCCCTGGCTGGGACCAGACCATGGAGAACTGCTTGGATTTCTCCTTCCCAGCTTTTTCCATGAGGCCATCCCCATCTCTGCTCCCCCTCAGCAACACCAAGTGGTTTTTATAGCACATTTTTTTAAAGATGTGATTGGAAGCTGATCCGCAGGGAAAACCCCAAATGCAGTGGGTTCAAAGCGTTCCCAGTCCTTGTTGTGCCCCCATTCCCATGGAATAGGGCCCTGGCTGTGACCAGACCATGGAGAACTCCTTGGATTTCTCCTTCCCAGCTTTTTCCATGAGGGCTTTCCCGTCTCAGCAACACCAAGTGGTTTCTATAACACATTTTTTTGAAGACGTGATTTGGAAGCTGATCCGCAAGGAAAACCCCCAAATGCAGCGGGTACAAAGCGTTCCCAGTCCGTGCTGTGCCCCCATTCCCATGGAAAAGATCCCATGGACACAGCCCAGGACACAGCAACCCCCAGGGGGAACTGCTCTTTGGAAGAACAAAGCAGGTGCTGATTTTCCTGCCGCTAAGTTCTTCCCACAGCCCTTTCCCCGAGTGCTGGCCCCAAACTCTGAGGTTTTATCTCCCCCCCATCACCCAGCAGAGGCTCAGCACTGAACCGGAGTAGGGACAGCAGGAAAAAAACCCCCAGGGCCCCAAATCTGGGGCATTTTTTCCTGTTCTGTCAGGAATTCTCTCTATGGCCTCAGTGATGTCCCCGGTGCCACAGCCAGCAGAGGAAACATCACCCCTAAAGCTCTGTGTGGATTTACGGGATCCCACCAGCACACCCCAACCCTTCCCACCTGGCTTTTCCCACCAGCCTCGACAAAAACCTCTCCAGCAGCTCCCAAACTTCCTCCTCTTCCTCCCCTCGGTTGGAGCAGGCCCAGCCTCCACCCCAGGCTCGCCATGGTGTAACAGGATCCCGTGGCAGGGGGAATCTTTCGGGGCTGATAAACCCCGAACAGGCGGGAACTGAAGGCAGGTTCCCTTTGAAGTGCACCTCGCATTACAGCGAGCTGCTCCAGCCTCGGGATTTGAACCACCAATAAAATGATTTATGAGCATAAAAGGCCCGAGCCACCTTTGAGGCGGGGGAAGGGGAGGAATCGCAAACGTCATTAGCCGCAAAGGCTCCGCTTTTTTTTTCTTCTCCGGGTGAGAAACGAGGGGCAGAACCGACCTGTTCGGGCCATGAAACGTCGCTGCCTCTGCACGGGGAGATAAATCCCATCAGGGGCTTTGTGCGAGGTTTCGGTGCCTGCGGGGCTGCAGCCTCCAGCCAAGGCTCTGCGGGAAGCGCCGCTTTAAACTCCCGGGAGTCTCTTTTTTGGTGCAGGTGGATTTTTTTTTTTTTTTGGTGTTCTCGTTAATTATTTGTCTGGCTCCGACGAACGCCGAGATCTCGCGCCGGCTCCGGAGCCTTCCAGAGAGAGAGAGCTTCAATCTCAGCTGGCTGAGGGTGGAAATCACCCAAAATGTTAAAAAAATAGGGGGTTTATCCTCAGTTTAACCCCAATGGGTTGTGTAAGGAATCCAGTTGGTCGAGTTCAATCCCAAAAAGCAACAGTTTTGCGGGAGGAGCGGGAGGGGCGTAATTAGGAACGGGATTTCTTTGCTGATGATCCTCCCTCTTGGAGTTTATCTTCCCTTTCTTTCCAAGCACTGCAGGCCAAAGTGGCTCTTCCCCAGGACTTTTTGGGTTGGCTCTACCTGGTTGCAAAAGGATCCGGGGTATCCTTTTATCTCCATAGAAAACAAAGGAATTACGCCGGGCGTGGGAAGCGGCGCCGCTCTCGCGCAGGTGGATTTTAATCCTGAACAGATTGGAAGTGTAAAGGAGACAGAAATCGCCTCACGCCGGGCATAAAACAGCACAAATCCGTTCCAAGCTGTGTTTCCATCGCGCATTTCCCACCTCAGACAGGGCAGCCAAGTCCTCCCGGGGGTGGTGTTGGAGAAACCTGTCCCGTCCTAGAACATCTCACTCCGCGTCTTCTTTCAGAGCCCCTCATCCCGAGTGGATTTGCAGCATCTGGCTCTCGGTTGGGGGAAAAAAAAAAAGAACTTTCCCACCCTTGGGAAAGTCAGAAATCCCAAGAGTGGCTTCTGCATTCCTGGGGTTCAGTTTCTCTTTCCCTCTGGATCCCTGGGTTCGGATCTCGGGGATGGTTTTGCTTCGGGTGTTGGATTTTCTGCGCTGTTCTCTGCACTGGGGTCTTGATTTTTTTGGAGTGGGAGCTCTTCCGGCCCCAGCCTTTTCCCCTGCAAGGAGAAGGTTTATTCCTCTCCTTTTCCCCTGCAAGGAGAAGGTTTCTTTCTCTCCTTTTCCTCTGCGAGGAACTCTTTTCTTTCTCTCCTTTTCCTCTGCAAATTCAAGGTTTCTTTCTCTCCTTTTCCCCTGAAAAGACCAGGTTTATTCTGCCCTTTTCCTCCACAAATTCAAGGTTTCTTTCTCTCCTTTTCCTCTGCAAAGACAAGGTTTACTTCTCTTTTTCCGCTCCAAAGACAGCTTTTATTTCTCTCCTTTTCCTCTGAAAATTCAAGGTTCATTTCCCTCCTTTTCCTCTGCAAAGACAAGGTTTATTCCTCTCCTTCTCTTCTGCAAAGAGAAAATTTCTTTCTCTCCTTTCCCTCTCCAAACACAACTTTTATCTCTCTCCTTTTCCCCTGAAAAGACCAGGTTTCTTTCCCTCCTTTTCCTCTGCAAATTCAAGGTTTATTCCTCTCCTTCTCCCCTGCAAGGAGAGGGTTTCTTTCTCTCCTTTTACTCACCAAAGACCAGGTTTCTTTCTCTCCTTTCCCTCTCCAAACACAACTTTTATTTCTCTCCTTTCCTCTGCAAGGACAACTTTTATTCCCCTCCTTTTCCTCACCAAAGACAACTTTTATTTCTCTCCTTTTCCCTGAAAAGACCAGGTTTCTTTCCCTCCTTTTCCTCTGCAAATTCAAGGTTTATTTCTCTCCTTCTCCCCTACAAGGAGAGGGTTTCCTTCTCTCCTTTTCCTCACGAAAGACCAGGTTTATCTCTCTCCTTTTCCTCTGCAAGGACAAGGTTTCTATCTCTCCTTTTCCTAACCAAATTCAAGGTTTATTTCTGTCCTTCTCCCCTGCAAGGAGAGGGTTTCTTTCTCTCCTTTTCCTCTGAAAATTCAAGGTTTATTTCCCTCCTTTTCCTCTCCAAAGACAAGGTTTATTCCTCTCCTTCTCCCCTTCAAGGAGAGGGTTTCCTTCTCTCCTTTTCCTCTCCAAACACAAGGTTTCTTTCTATCCCTTTCCTCTGCAAAAACAAGGTTTATTTTTGCCTCCTCACGCCCCAGAAACACT
>VZTA01015438.1:25467-41345 GCA_013398855.1 Mohoua ochrocephala | reverse complement strand
GGGATGAAAGGTGGGGAAGTTCCGAAGCCAGGGTGATCAAACCTGGTTCGATGGGGACACAGAGGAGGCCCAGAAGGATCAGGGAGGAGGTAGCACCCCTGCACAGAATTGCAGTTTATTNGAGGGGCCTTCGGCCAGCGCGGGTCGATTCGAAGTAGGGGAAGGTGAGCCCATTTTTATAAGTGCCATGTGGCTGATGCCATCTTGGCTGCTTGCCAAAGTAGACACAGGGGGATATTGGGGTGGTGGGATGAAAGGTGGGGAAGTTCCGAAGCCAGGGTGATCAAACCTGGTTCGATGGGGACACAGAGGAGGCCCAGAAGGATCAGGGAGGAGGTAGCACCCCTGCACAGAATTGCAGTTTATTTCTTCGGGTCTCTCCTGAGGGTTAGAGGGAGTGGGGGCAGGATGGGCAGGGAAAGGGACGCACACAGGGACGACAGACGTGGTGGGACCCGAACTTTCCCTTCCTCCCAACCCAGCCTCTGAGATTTGCATAGTATTATATGGCTATTAAAAAAGGAAAGAAAGTTGTTACTGAGCCATCACCACTGAGTTTGAGCAAAGTTAGTTTTTCACCAACACTATCCCAAAACTTAAGAGACTGGATAGAGGCTAAGGAGAAATCCAGGAAGAAACTGAACAGCCAACGGACAAAGCATCTTAAGTTCCACTTAGAAAAGCATAGATTTTTCAGCCTAAGATTTTTCTTAAGCTGGAAATACACCTCTATTTCCAGGTGAGTTAGTTTAACACCCATCCTACCAAGAAAACTTGACCCAACACCAGAAAGAAAAGATAAAACAAAAAAAATATATATAAAAGGAGACCGAAACGAAGTTCCACTCACCACGGGTGCTCCGATGGTCAAAAAAAAAACTTCCAATGTGTTCCTCTCGTGGTAACCCATCTCTCGAGTCTGACAGAGAGGTATCGGCTATCCGGGTCAGACCTATGTAACTTAGATCTGTTCTTGGGAAGAAGTAGCAGCACGAATCTGGCACCTGGGCTCCACCGAGTCTCCAGGGACGTTTCCAGGGGTTTTTTCTGCCGCATGGTCAGGCGCCACTTGCCGCTCCACGTGGGTGGCTGGGCGGATGGGCAGCTGCTCGTTCAAGGGGGATCCTTTAGCAAAGGAATCTCTGCGGTGCTTTTCTGCACCTCGCTGCCTTACCCTGTCTCGCCCGGGCGGTGTGGGCACGCAGCCGAGCCCACGCGGGGATGACCGGCTCAGGCGGCACCAGAGGAGAGAGGCGGCTCCCGTCTGGAGTCCAAAAGATGTTTTATTCGGAGCAACCCAGGTACGAAGAGAGCGAGTTTCCCTCGGGACTCGCTTGAAAAGGGGGTCCCGAGGGCGGCGTGGTTAGACAAGAACAGCCAATAAGGAGAGGGAGAGAGGGGAACAGGAGGTTGGGTTACATCCTGATAAGGGGCTACAAAATTTGATAAGAAAAGTCTTTAAACCTGGGAGCTGACCCACCAGCGAGCCAGCCCCGCACTGGGGTCTGGGGGCCCCCTGGTGACCACATCTGTTGGCTCAGCCACTACAACAAACTTCCACTCAGGACCAACTTGTAAAGGGGTCCCGAGGGGGGCGGGGTAATACAACAACGACCAATGGAGAAAAGGAGAGAGGGGAGCAGGGGGCTGGATTACATCCTCATAGGGGATCTACAAGATTCGATGAGAGAAGCCATTCTCACAGAGTTAAGGGGGGATCTTTAAACCTTGGAGCTGGTCCACCAGTGGGCCAACCCCGCACCTGGGTCTCCTGGCCCCCTGGCCACCTCAGCTGTTGGTTCAGTTGCTGCAACACCACACTGAAGAATTTGTCTGGCTTCTTTCCCCGCTCTCCTGGACCCAGCTTAAAGCTATGGGACTCATTTCTGGGCATAAAGCAGATGATAGGGAAATACAGTATTATCATAAAATCACCCCAAGACAAAGACCAAGGGCCCAAGGGCACAAGCCTGAGTCCTACAATTTAGATGTTCAGTGCTGTATCCCATGCTTGCTAGACCCTACAGACCAGATGTTTTCTAAGATACAATGTCTGGTAACTGTTCTACATTTTTTATTCACTCAAAAAATGCAGAGGAAGGTAACTTTGTCAATATCATATGCTTCCAAGTTACACTTAATTACAGTAAATACATGTGAGATCTATTGGAGGAATTCTTAATGATTTGAAAGCTTTAGAAGAGATGACAGAGGAGTTGGAATTTAAAACATTGACAAAGCAGAGAACACAGCAGACAGACAGACAGTGTGCACAGAGATTCCAGAAACCTGATGAACATCATGCTTTTGGTTCAGTTTCTGATTTACAGCAGTATTCTTAAGAAAAGGTAGGGCAGCTAGATTTCTTTGCAATGACAGGTTTTATTTGCTGCTTCTGTGAGTACCCTTCCTCTGACTTTCCCAGCCTCACTGTTCTTTTTGAAGTGTGTCATTAGCAACTCTGGTTCTAGAAATGTTGGGCCTTGTCTCCAGTCCTGCTGGTCACAGAAAATGTTACCTTTCTCTTCCAGCTGGGACTGGACCTCTCCAACAGCAAGTCAGACATCCCAGACTGGAGCATCCTCCAAGAATTGTACAGATAAATCGGAATTTTGTTTTCCTGAATAACTGTAAATGAACCTTCCCTCTTTGACACTTCGCCATGTCTCACTTCATCTTTTAAGTCTTCTAAGCCTGAGTTATGGAGTGAGATCCTTTTCTTTCAGAGTGTCAGAAAGCCATTTGTAGTCACATAGCAGATGGATGCAGCATAGCATTCTCAAGATATGAAGTCACATAGCAGATGGATGCCTATTAAGGCAGTCACAGATCACGACAGTCTCTTCTTCTTCTTCGTTTTTACAAAAAACCATTTCTTGTCAAGTTTCTCAAGCATTTTGCTTGACTGTATTTCATTAAGGAAAGAATACTTACAAAGCTTCTCCTGTAAGCCAGTAGTCCGTACCCAAAACAATGACAACTTACCCTTCTGGGGACCTGAGTAGAAAGGTAGCACAGCCAGTCAGGCAGAACGTCCTCTCTGGGCACAGGCTCAGATGCCAAAGGACTCCACAGTCACTTTGGCAGCACAAGCTTTACTGTTACCACTTTTCATAAAGTCTTATTTGGAAGAGGCTACTGCAGAGAGAGCTCTGTTCATTACAGTTATGATAGTTGTAATTGGTGACACATGCTTTTCGTCACCTGTTAGTAAGATTTGGATACAGAATGGTAACTCTTATTAAGTAACTAAGTCTTACTGGTTAATTAAGCAATGTAGAAGTAAGAGAAAACCATGGAGCAGTCCCTTCATGCCTTACTAAAAAGCTCTAGGATTGAATGCCTTTGCTGTTTAATATAATATTATAATAGCTTGTATAAGAAGGAAAAGGAGTACTCTTTAAGGGCCTGCCTGGATTTCAGGAGGGTCGTTAGGCAGATACCAATAGGATTTTTGTAATGCCATTTGACCACATCATTGTTTCACTCTCTGGTCCTACTTACAAGTTTCCTGACTGCACTGAACCTTCTGCATAACTCCTTCAAGCAAAATCCTCTTTGCAATGAAGGAAAGGTTTGCATAGTAACTATAAGAATCTCAGAATAACTTAAGAAACTGTAAGAATGTGAGGTCAGATCTCAGGCTGCTGGCTTTGGAAGCACATACTGAACCCAGGAAAGGATAAAAGAGAGCTTTAGCACCTACTAATAACAAGGGGTGACATTTTTTTCTACACCAGTTATGTGAGTGTAGCCTTCTTTAGTCAGAAAGTCAAGCACCCAGGTCAAGCCTTTTAAGAACCACTTTTCTAGGTATTATTAAGGCGAAAAAAGTTCACATCTTGCAAAATGAAAGGCAAAACCTGAAAAAAAAAGATTTCTCAGTCTGTTTTTCTACCCCACAGCAGATAGATGAATAGTCATAGACAGCACGATCAAAACATATTAAAAAATGATATTTCACACCTACTCTCAAGCATAGAGAAGAATTTATACCTTTTTATTATTAATATTTCTGGAATTATGGAGTTGCTGTGAGAAAAAGGCACAATAAGCTTGTTTTGTTATTCTGATATTCAACAACAATGCATGCCCATATCAAGCCACCTGGTTTTCACCTAGTTTTGGTTGGATAGTACTTTTCAGTCTTGATTATTTAGCATGCAGCTAACTGGACCAAGTAATTTTTTCATACCTTTAAGGATGTCTTTCCACTCACACAAAGGCTTTCTACTGGTCATTTAAAAGAACTGTAGCTAAAACTGATTACTGGGAAAGGAAGAATTTTTGTTTCTAAAAAATCTTCTCTATCTTAAAATGAAACTAAAATAGTTTCCTTGCCAAGGCCAACAATCATATTGCATGGAGGAAACCTTGTGTCTGTCAATATCACTTCACGAAGCGTTACTAAAAGAAGCATAAGGACATAACTCATCTGTACCACAGCAGCATCTAAATTCAGCTTCTCTGCTGTTTTCATGGTGGTTTAATGATCCATAGCAGTAATGGGAATACTTCATAAATAAACAATGCTTTCTATTAAAATGGTGTTTCCTCAAACCAGGAATGGCAGGAGTTTTAAAGCTGCAAACAAAAGCCTTGAAATGGTACCAGGAAAAAAAGAATTTCTCTTCAGCCAACAAAAAAAGGGGAGAATTTGCCTTACAGGGTGTGCATATGCTATTTTGATAGCAAGTACAGATTTCTGAATTCACAGTGCAAACAGGAACAATGCAGAGCTCCTGTAAATTACTGTATCAAGTAGAGTACTGCATGCTGATCCGTATCTCTATAGATATGAAACAGTGACCTCATCCCCTCTACTAGAACTATGAAATCTGTTATATACAAAAATAGCTACACAGTAATTGTAAGCCATTGGCAAGAAAAAACCAATTACCTCAAAGAATGTCAGTGGCAGCATTTGCTTCTAATTTTTGTTTCTGTTTATGGCAAAATATAATAATCATTTTGTTAGGAATAACCAGATGTTTATGCAGCAAGCATATTAACTGAACTGGCATGCACACAACTATAGGATAACATACACAAAAGATGACTGATTAAGATAATGGATGATTAAACACATCAGCTGATGGAAATTACATTTGAGATTTCTGTGGAGGACTTTGAGGGAAGTACAGAACTGGAAAGAGCTAAAATGACAATTCAAATATAAGATCCAAGGTCCAAAAAGTTTGAGGTCTGAACGTACAGAAACTGAATGACCGAAAAGGTATCTATTCATTCACAGTACGCTGTAGTTCTGACATAGGAATAATAGTACAAGGGGATGTTCAGGTTCTACCAGGAACTGTGCTGGACTTCTATGTTTGAAATGAATTATAGAATCACAGGACAGCATCAACATAGGATGGTTGAGGAGGGAAGGGACCTCTGAAGGTCATTTGCTCCAGCCCCCTTGCTCAAGCAGGGCCACATACAGCAGGCTGCCCACAACCATGTTCAGGTGAATTTTGAACATCTCCAAGAACAGAGACTCCACAACCTCCCTGGGTAACCTGTGCCAGCGCTCAGTCACCCTCACAGTAAAAAGCTCTTTCCTGATGTTCAGAAGGAACTTCCCGTGTGTCAGTGTGTGCCCACTGCCCCATCCTGTCACTGGGCACTGTTGATAAGAGCCTGGCTCTGTACCCTTTGTCCCCTCACTTGAACTATTTCTACACATTGATGAAATCCCTCTGAGCCTTCTCTTCTCCAGGCTGAACAGTCCCAGCTCTCTCAGCCTTGACTTACTGGAGACTTGCTCCAGTCCCTTCAGCATCCTGATGGCCCTCCACTGGAAGGCCCAGTATGTCCATATTTCTGTTGCACTGGGGTATCCAGAATGGGACACAGTACTCCAGATGCAGTGTGGTACTCACCGGTACCGAGTACCAGTGCTGAGTACAGCAGCAGAGTTTCCTTCCTTCACCTGTTGGCAATGCTTTGTCAGTGCAGTCCAGGACATCATTCCCTCTCTTTGCAGTCAGAGCAAAGACACCAAGACTTGAGGTAACATATCCTGTAGGACTGGTCATTAGGGAGGGTATGCCTATCTGTAAATATGGGCTAAAGGCTATATTCAGCAGGTATGCAAAGTGCTGACTTGTGAGACATAAATGGGGCTTGCTTTACAGTGCCTCAGCCACCATGCTCTGAGCAAAACTCTGCACTTGTCTGCTTGTACTGCAGGCACTTTGAAACGCACTTAGTCACATATTTATCTAGAGTGAAAACAGCTCCAGCCCCTCAAGACATGGCTGAACAGCCTCCATCTATCCCAACTGGATATGGTGATTTTATGTAGAACACAGGATGGGTGAGAGAACTTGGGGTACTTGGAGATGCCCAAGAATCTCCTTTCACAAGGTCAAATCACATTTGTATGCTTAAGTTTGGTTTCAGGAAAAGGTAGGTACAAGTAGTCTCTACTGACTCTGCTGTCCCAAATTTTGTTTATAGTGCATGAAATGCATACAAGGGATGATACAGACATAGTCATCCAAGCCAGATCAGAAGTGCAAATGAGGAGCTGGCCTCATTTGGTTCTGCTTACAATACAGAAATCAGTGGGGGAAATAATAATGAGAGGGAAGTGAAGAACATGAGGTTGCAGGAGCAATTCTTGAGAGCAAAGTTCTGGAAATAGATGTTTGAATACCTGGACAGAGTACTTGGGAAATAGACTAATCTGAAATACTGAGAGAAAATCAAGCCAAGAAAGTAACACGAGAGACTGATTTTAAAGTATTCAGAGGAGTAATAGAGTTCAGTGGGGTTTCTCCCTGAACTGCCAGCTGCATGGCATTGCTAAGCCAGCTCTCTCCGTTCTATTGCTAATGAATTAGGTCCACAGAAAGCAAGAATTTCACACTGGTGGAAATTGAATGAAATCGCCCCTAGAACCAAAGGGAGGTAGACAGAGATGCAGGTAAGAGGACACTGTATTGCAAAATTTTCAAGAAGTGTAAGCAGTATCCTAGAGCTATAAAAGATTTGTGCTGGTTTAGCGGCAGTTAGATGCACACAAAAAGTGTATTCAAAAATACAAAATTGGGCTTGAAGCTCAGTTTAAGTTCCTTGTTTCTCCCTTCAGTTTTAATTAAACTTTTTAGAGAATTAGTTCTCTAAAAGTATTTAAAGAAAAATCAAAGGAAGGAATCAATAAGGAAAGAGAAAACCAGCAGTGCCTGCCAGCAACACACCTTTTTTTTTTCTTTCATTACTGCCTATGCTTGATCTCTGACTAACTCCTTTGCATTTTAATTGATAGTACTCGGCACCCCCTGATACATTTGTGATCTAAACGGCCTTCCCAAATGGACACAAAAATATACTGAACTCTTAAAACACGTTCATGTGTTAAAGACTAAGAAGAGGCCCATAAGAAATATTGGCGTACAGAGACACAAAATAAAAAAATATTTATTGAAGGAATTTTGCCTGGCCTATTTTATCTTATTTTAGATATAATCTGTTGAGAAAATAAAATTGAATCCCACTTAAAATCAACAAAATCCTCATAAATATCACGGAAGTGGCATCAGGAAAATGACACAAACAAAAATCCCATTATGAAGTGTTATAATCAATGTGGAATACTGTCTTCTCAAAATCTCCTTTGTACCTATTATTAAATGAAAGCCAAAATCCCATACTTAAATTTTTATTTTGCAAGTATTTCCCTCTCTTCAAGCAAAAGGAAGATGACTGTGAGTAAGAGGCAGAGGGGACAATTTCAGCTCTTCATTCTGCTTGTGGTTTTTCGTGCTTTCATTTCCTCTTTCCATGTCTTACTCTGCCAGTGTCAGTAACAGCTTGAGATCAAAAGAATTCCATAGTTGCTGGATATTATTTTCATAAGTAACAGCTTCTATATCCAAATGGGGTTTTTTTACACTCAGTATCTTAGAGCAAATATCAGCCTAATCAGGCCCTGAATTCAAAGTGTGTCTCATGCTGTTGGATAAAAACAGAAACCTTGACTCAATTTCATTTCTGAGATAAATGTATGTAAATCTTTTAAATCAATATGAAATTTCAAAGTAAGCCAAAGAAGAGAATCAAGGAAAAGCTGTGTCTAATCAAATACTATCCCGTGAATCAAATAATCAAAGATTTTTTCCATCTCTAAATTCTACAGTTTGATCAAATGGCATGAAATATTTAAGAATATATTGTGGAAATTATTCTGACCTAGCATCTGTCCCCTCTATTTCTGACTTCTGTGATTAAAAATGGAACTATGCCACAGCCCAGTTGCTGATATAGTCCAGTATGATGCAGTGTGATGGGCCCATTCCCCAAACTGGAAGCATGGACTAATATTTCTGTGTTTCTTGCTCAAGCCTGTGTATATTTGGTGAGTTTTTATAAAGATATGGAAAAGAAAACTTCCTGCCAGATGGCAAATTGGAAAATAAAATGCAACATTTTGTTCTTTATAATAAAATCTACAGTAATTATTAAAGTCACTCACGAGCAACAATTTGTCACCATGAATAATGTTTTACAATCTACTATGTGCCAAATGCGTCAAGATTCTTCCATAAGAACTCACATGAAGCTGGAAGGATCAGCGGAGTTGTATCACATGGTGAAATTAATTTTTTATCCAAGCATCTAACTACATAGCAAAGCAAACTGATACAGAGAAAGCCATCTCAGAGTAGTTCACACTGAGGGTCACCACATTTGCCACGATAACTTTCAGTTTGTTGGTAACTTCCAGTGTACTGATCTATACCTAAAAGGAAATTTATTGCAATACCCTGTTGAGCTGGGTGTTAGAGAGGCTGGAGCATCAGTTTTCATCCCACACTCTCAGTAGATGTAATCACTGATATATCTTAATACTGGAAAACAACATGGGGCATGCAGATATCTAGCATATGGGGGAAAAAAATCACAAATCATTATGAAGCAGAGGGAACTCTCACCATGGCCATGCACAAATGTTACTGGCAAGACATAGAGGGAGAAAGGCCAAAGACACGTACAGAGTGAGGCTGTGGCTTTGAAAGGAAAAACAAAAAGAGACAATCACTGAGAGATCAGCTACAAGTAGAACAGGCCTGGAGAGTTCATTGATTAGGCTCTTTGTTCAACTTAAGGAAAGTACATCCAATTTAATGATACTTGGATTAGACAAAACTAAATGTTCATCTAAAACTAGATAAAATTTTAGTGTTTTCTTTCTTTGCAAAACTATTTGGTAAAAATTATTTAAGAAGGACTTTAACTGGCATATCCATGGCTATGTATTCCCAAAGAGAAGAACTGCAAATGTGCAAATTTAGTCACATCTCACAATGTGATAAGGGATGATATGCACTGCATAACAATCTGTCCAGGATTTTGCTGAAGAATAGATGGATCACAAGATCACATTCTGGGAAAGAAGATAAATATCTTGGGTGATAAATAAAAAAGGAAACTTTCCCCTCTATTCCTTCAGAGTATTTTATTCTGAAACAAAGTCTAAATTCAGCCAGAATTTCTAGTCTTACTATGATCTAATATGACCTGTTCCTCTGCATAATGAAGAAATACACTATCAAATTACAATATAAATACAGATTAATTTGTAATGCCATTTAAATTTCTTAATTTAAAAATATTGCCTAAAAGGGTGAAATCACCTCATCTCATTGAAAGAATCATGGTATATATGTATAAATTTAATTTACCATGCAAGGCATTTGGAGGGTTCCAGAAGAGCAGAATATTTCACCAGCTGGGCGGTCAATTTGTTTGTACATTACATAAATGCACCCAAGTTTTACATGTCTACTTGGCAAAGTCCATCTTCTAAATGAGCATTTAGGAAAGAAAAACACATAAAGTGCTTTGTGGAAAACTCTGGCTTTGCAAAATCAACTTTGAAGCATTGTTTTGTTTCTCAGTAATCTCTCACTTTTGGCTTGTGCTGTGCCTTATAAAACAGATTGTGTCCTAAACCAGCAAGCTGAAGCATGGAAGTGTGTTGGAAATTAAATACAAAAGGTGCAGGGGATTTACCAAAAGTCAATTTGTTTGGCTTACATATTCTGTACTCTGAATTGCACACTTATTTTTAAAGAACTTGCCTGCTAGTAGGACTGGAAAAATAACATCCCAACATATTGTCCCAAACAAGCGTGCTTGAGATCGCTCAAAAAATCACCAGCAAGGGTGTGAGCAAAAGTCAGGTTTAATATTAAACTACAAAGCACAACAGATTCGTTGGCAAGATTCACTCTACTTACAAGGGCAACTAAGGCGCAACGAGGAAAAGCAAGCGACAACAAAACCAAACAAAATCCAGGCAATCAAAACAGAAATGAATTGAAACTACCTAGGGAGGTGTGTGTGGCTGTGTGTAAAGACAGTGTAAACAAGGATGAAAAGGAGTGCGGCCTAAAGCTTAACAACACTTAACAACTTAACAGTACTCTAACTTAACTTATTCCTTAATTTATATCTTAGCCTTAACAATCTAACAGAGAAATAACACTTACCAGCACTTAGCCTAAATTATAACTTAACCTAACGTCCAGATTTGCTATAGCATATGCACAAAGGGGTACGCACGCAGACAGAAATAGCCGGTGCAAGATAAGGTACCCGTGGAAAACTTTCCCTCAGAGGTCAGTGAAAATACTCACTTGGGATGCTTCTGCATCTCCTGACGGGTGAAGGATCAGGCCTCGAGGAGCGAGGGTGTCGGCCCAGGACGCGCCGTGTCTCGGCGATCCTCCAGGTATTGCAGACCTGAGGGTTTGCTGGCTCTGAGAGGCGTCGCCCTCAGAGGGAGATTGCTGGCCGCAGCCCGCTGTGGTCCAGGAGAGCTCAACGGGCCCCATCTTGGACTGCTGCTTACAGGGTCCCAAGAGAGTGGGCTTTAGTCATAACAAGGTTTCATCCTGGCCACAGTTTGGGTCGGCACTTTCTTTGAAAGTGTGAGAATAGGAATGTTATGCCATTCAGGCCAGAGAAATATTTTCCGAGGCTGGTCATGAGAAAAACAGAAGCTTGTTAGGAGTTCTTGAGAGCGGACAGTGTTTTTTGATAAGCTCAGAAAGAGCTGAGCCCAGGTGGTGTTTTCAAGGACGAGGCCTAACAAGCATTTTCTCGGATCACACTGCAGCCTGGAAAGGAGTGTGTGGGGGGGAGGATGCACCACCACACATATAAAGACTGTTATGCAGGTTGCAAAAGCCAGTACATGGAAAAAAGAAAACAGCAGAGGTACTACATCCAGTAAAGTCACAGTTTCTGGTCTCCTTCTATTACTGGCTACTCAGCTTGAGAAAATCTACTCAACAGCATGGGAACCTAGAATTTAAACTCATATTTTCTTTGTCTTTTGGGCATTATTGTAACTCATTTACTCTTACATGTTCAGTTTAGACTCAGCTTTATAAATTGAGCACTTCATGTTCTGAGAGAGCAAAAACTGTTTACTCCAGTACTGCTTACCAGGTTTTATTGTGGTCTCCGGTCTTGTTATGTCTAATCTGGGACAACCACAGCAAACAAAACTATAAATCTGTGCTAAAAAAAAAAAGGTTGCTAAAAAGATTGATAGCAAAATCACAATACTCCATTCCTGAATATAAATTGTGACTATAACCCACAAAAGAACAAAAGGCATTCTTGTAGGAATTCAACTGAGGAATTATTTTAGTAGGAGAGCAATCATTCTTGTCTGTAGTCCTCAATTAGCGTTAACTGTAAGAAAAAGCTTATTAGGAATATTTAAATTTTAAAGTCCCCCTGTGCAAGCATATCTGAATTCCCAGAAGCTAGTTATAGTGCAAAGTGTATTAATTAAAATACCGCTTTGGGAGATCCTTCTTTATCCAGTGTTCATTATTAACATGAAAGATAGTGGAAAGGTTTTGATTTTTTATAAAGATTATAGTCATTGCGACAGGGATTCAAATGGTGAAAAAGAGCATTTGAAATGTTAATGAAATTCTGATCATTTTACAGGACTTAGTCGGTTTTTGACACTTCTGCCCCAAACGAATGGTTTGCACAGCTTTGCAAAGACAAAGGGCAAGGTATTGTCAAAACTCTGGATCCTGGAGTAACTTTCTAAAGTGACTAAAGATTTGGAACAGTACGGTGTAGGGATTTTTCTATGTTGATATATACAGGAAGCCACATTTATTCAATAGTTCCTCTTGGCCTGTCTAAACTGCTTATAAGATTCACAGCCCATTTCCCAGAGCAGCCCCCACTTATCTGGAGGGACTGTTGGGCATATGATTATTTGTAAATGTCGGAGTTCTTTTAGCGTTGCATTTTACCAAATATACCCTGTGATCAATATGCACCTTTCAGATGAGCAAAATCCAGGTATCTCTCACACATGAGGGGTTACATGACAAACAGGGCTTACACACAGGAAATGAGTCGAGTTTATTGTTGCCAGTCAGGCTGTGCCAGTCATAAACATCTGCCAGTCATAAGCAGGCAAAGAGACAACTTTACGTCTCAGTAATACACCTGGGACCCGTGAGGACAGTCCTCCAGTTCTTCTGCAAGAGGCCTTGACAGATTCTGGCAGAAAGATTTGGTGTCACTGCTTCCCTAAGTTTTGAAATTCAGGACCCCTTCAAATCTTATACCATGATTCCATGTCTCTAGGCACTTGTGGAAATGCTGACTTATGCAACCAACTATCCAGACTAAGCTGTAACTTTTATCTATGCCCACAAAACATAGGGAAAATGGGTTTTTCTAATTTATCATAAACTCATAATTTATTTCTTGCAACTTATGCCTGTGGGCAAACTCCTCTTTTTTACCAACAAAAAATGAAGAACCGTCCCTTTACTGGTGAGCAGAAGGAGACCTGAGTCTTTCTGGAAACTGTGTCAATGTTAGGCAGCCTCTCTATACACCTGCTTAATATCTCAGCATACCTCAGATTAACTTTTACCTCTCTTCTTTGGAATTCCTTCTGGAGTTTGGGCACAGGTAGGCATGGCTGTGCTAGTGCTTATATTCCAATTCTTTGAAACAAGTTTGAGTAAGGAATGTGGCTTTTGCATTTAGGAGTGTTTTTTCCTGATTCTTCTCAGAGACACTCAGGACTCTGAACAGCAGGGGTTCAGACTGCATTACCTTTTAGAGGCAGAAATTTCTATCATCATTGCTGACTCTGCAAAACAACTGATGTGGAAGAGAAGCTAAATATATACTGGTGCCTACAGGCTTACCATAGCATAGCAAATGTAACCTAAAATGTATTAGTAGAAATATTCCCAAGAGGCAAAGAAGCCTAAGTGATGCGGTAAGATCACCTCTCAGGGACAGTTTAAGATTCTGATCACTCATGAAATGTGAACTAACATGGAACAGGCCCAATAAAGGGTACCATGGTGGCTATGGAAATGGAAAGCATAGTTTCTGAAGACAGTTCAGAAGAGCTCTACTTTGTTTAGGCTAACAAGCCAAATACTGAAACAGAATGGATGCTAATTCCCTATAAATGCATCAAAGAGGTAAACAATAAAATATGTAAGCCAGAAATAAATGTTGGCACAAGCAAACATGGTGCTAACTAGCAATTAACAAATTTAGCATATGGTTTGGAAAAAAAAAAATCCTAAATGTTACAGGAATGTCATTGCATCAAAGCCTTGAGTTTGGCATAGTAGGTCTACAGAAGGAAAACACAGGCTTGGGGGTTTTTCAGTATGAAGGTAAATTTATGAAGGCATTCATGTAGCACAGTGGGCATGGAGGACTAGTCCCCTGTTCCCCACACAGACACCACAGTTAAAAGACAGCTGTTTTTCATCATCGGGAGTCCTTTAAAGTATGCTGTCCGTAGTCATAGTTGCACAACAGATGTTCAGACACCAGCCACAAGAGCCAGAGAACCTTTCAGCTTTGCAGCAGAATCTTGCTCTGAGGCAGGTATTGATTATTTACTTGTCTCTCACCCTGGAACAGATGATACATTTGGCCAAGCAGATCCCACAGACCTTATCAACTACAGAGACAAATCTCTATAAACTGTGCTGGGGAGTTGACAGGTGCCTCAGGTGTGAACACCACATTATAGACACTTAAAGGTGGGTGACCTGAAGTTATCACACGCCCCAGTTTTTAACAAAAATAACCTCAAATTCCAAAGAGAAACAATAAACCAAACCAAACAAAATGCACCTCTAATACAAAACCCTTCACTAAGCTGAGAACATCGTCTCTGGTTTTGAATTTGCAATCCACGTATGGAAATATCATGAAAGGAAGTGCACTTCTGGTACACTATCTTAATGATTAGTTTATCAGCAAATGCTTGCTAGCTATAGGCTTATTTAAGTTCTGTGTCAAAGATTTAAAGGATCATTTGCAAAGTTTAGAACTCTGCAACTCGGCAGCAAACTAGTTACTTCTGGCATGGCCTGTAATTTTATAAGCATAAACCAAAGGCAAATCTGAAATGTACTTTTACAACATTAACTAGAAAAATTGCAAGCTAGGATTACCATATATATCCAAGCTTTGGTCTCAAATGATGATTTTAATCATATATTAATCATGATTTACATGCTGGCTGTTTGGCATGCAGCATCTGGATCTATTTGTTCTGTGCTAAGGGGATGCAGAGAAGACAACATGACCATAATCTCCAATTTAATGCAGTTTTTATGTATTTGTTTCTTTGAGTTGCATTCACAGATGTGCAGTGAATCTGTATCAACCAACTTGTCTAGCATAAGAAGAGAAATTATTTGCATGTGCCTGTAAAGACAGCAGTAATTTCTATAAGATTTATTGTAGTTTAGAAAAATGTTATTAGTTGCTCATGGCATATTGCCACAAGAAACACAAATAAAAGATCTTAAGAATTAATTCTAATATAATGTCTTGAAGAAAGAAATATTGAAATGCTTTGGTTGCTAAAAACGTGGAGACCTTTTGTAAAAGGAACAGAAGAATTTCAATATGTATCAAGCATTATTTAAATTCGTTAGCCAAAGGCAATTTAGTAGCACTATTTTCCAAAAACATCCATTACTCAAATGTTATCCTGTAGCAGGAGATTCCCTCAAGATACTAATCTTATATTAGCATCTCTTTCAGTTAAGAAAATAAGAGGAGGGGAAAAGGGTGGGGGAATCCATTGTCTGCAATTATTTTCAGGACACGAACCTGAAAACATTTTTTTGTGATTTTCGTGTAGTTGTCCTAGTTTTCCCATAAGCAAGGGTACATCCAATATGGCCACACATCAGCACCAATCCGTTCAGCTACTGGGTGCTGAGGGTGGAGGGTCCCTGGCACCATCCCAGTTGCTGCCTCTATCCATCCAGAGACTGAAGGCTCAGATGCTTTGTCAACTGCACGGTCATTTCCCCTTATGTGCTTTGCTTTGGTCTTCATGTCCAGGGAGATCGTGGAGTTTCGCTCTCTGGAGATATTCAAAATCCACATGGACTTGTTCCTGTATCACCTGCTCCAGGTGACCCTGCCTTGGCAGAGGTTTGGCGTGGATGATCCCCAGAGGTCTCTTCCAACCCTAACGATTCTGTGATCTTGTGTTTCGTGTACAAGCGCTGCTCTTGGAAGGAGATCCTGATCACAGCATAACCTCAACGTATGGGCTTCAGGACCCGTCAGATCGCACGTGAGTCAGGATAAGCCTGGTTTTTGCAGGGAGATGCCCAGACCCGGTGCCCTGCTCCCTTGGGAAGACCCAACCAGGGGCGCAGCCTAAGGGCGGGTGACACCGCCCGGGCCCGGCGAGGCGGAGCAGGGCTCGTGATCCCCGGCGACGGGCGGCTGACGGGGGGCGGTGGGTTCCAGGCGGGTGGGCCGCGGTCGGGACGCCGAGGCAGAGCGGGCAGAGCGGGCGGGCAGAGCGGGCGGGC
>VZTA01015438.1:0-25007 GCA_013398855.1 Mohoua ochrocephala | reverse complement strand
CCGCACCGAGCCCCGCCGGCCCCTCCCTGCGGCGGCCGCGCTCCGAGCCCAATCGCCGGGGCCCCTGCGGGCGGGGTGCGGCGCAGCGTGCGGGCATCTTTGCCAGGAGCCCTTTTTTGTGGTAACAGATGGCTAAGGTGGGTGTTAAGATCCGCTTATCATGCTAGGGAAATGTTCAGTGCGGTGAAGAAAACTAGGTATGAATTTGCTGACAGGGTATTCGCAACTTTATCCTGTGTCGGTTGAATTAATGAAAATATCCTTGCTCTCCGAAATGATAACATCATTTTCATCGATGATGTTATCCATCATAACATAAATATCAGCTTGGAATTCATGAAGCTACAGCTTGCAATCTGAGCATTTTGGTAGGCCTGTCATTACTGCGTTTTGCAAGCTGCTTTAACCTTACTGCTTAAAAAAAATAGAGACCTGTTCAGAGAAACTATACAACACAGTCATTAAGTCTTCCATGCTCTACTTCTCTAGAGGTAACTGAGTGCTTAAATAGGAATAAGCACAAAGTAGTCTCTGTTTTTTATCCCTTCTAGAACAGTTGAAGAACTGAAGTAATTTTCACAGAATACCTGTGTTCTGTCTTTACTAGATTTTACAGTAATCAGACCCTGTTCTTGTGTCTAGTGACTTCATTAAGACTGTAAGTTTGGACATAATTTGGCATTAAAATCCCAAGAGATTTGATTGATTCACTCGGCTTTCTTTGCTGACTGTTAATGCCTTTGAAATTTGAAAGGTGGTGTCCAGTGTTTATCAAAGAATGCCTTGTCAGGCATTCCATCTCTCAGGACAATTGTGTGTTACCTCTCCAAAAGGGGAGAGTTTGCCCAAATTTTGAGTAAGCTGTGCGTTTGACTCCGTTTGAGAGTGTACATCATCTGCAGCCCATCTATCAATTGATTTGGCTGTGTGCTAATTTACCAGGGCCAGCTATGCTTGCTGTGTTGTGTGAGCTCTAGCACCTTCATTACAGAGGACAGGAGGAAAGTAGGTGCACAGATAACAGCAGAATGCTGAAAAAACTTGTGGTTAACATTTGTCCAGTTTCTGACTTTGTTGGAAAGGGTTTCTATCTTGTTTGTATTTCAGAAGGTACTGGGAGTGGAGGGAGGAAGAACTGCTAAATCATAGGTGAAATCTCATGTTTTACTGAACCTTTTCTTGAAAGTACTTTCAAAAGCTAGAGCTTGTCAAAGCATTTTTTCCATCATGTGAAATGGTCCTTCTGAACACTTGAGATTAATTTCAGAATAGCACAGGAAATAAGTCATGTCTAAAACTCCTGTTGTCCTTGCCTTGTGAACACTCGTATCTCACACTGTTATCCAGCGTCCTTGAATGCAGAAGTTCTTGAAACTGAAAAACAGTTTTCTACGTTTTTATGGGTCATTTTGTGGCATGTTTTTATATTTTAAAAACTGCCACAAAATAAAATACTTCTCTTTCTGCTTCAAAATATTTGAAGCAAGTGGGTTTGCTTTTATTTGCAGTTTTTCAGTTTAGGCTGTCTCGGTTCATGCGTATTAGCTTAGGCTCAGATTAAGTTTTTGTAAAAGGTTGCCCTAGGACAGAAAAAAATGTAGGCAAAGCCAATAATAATAATAATAAATTATTTCATTGGGCATTATGCTTTTCTTCAGTCATTGCTCCATTGGCAGCTCAGAAGAGTGTTGCTGGTTGCCATCTTTGATTAAATTTGCGTTTGGATGCGCAATTGCACAGTCATACCCATCTGACATGGAAGTATGGGCAGCTTCTGAAATCTGGCTCAGCCTGCTGCCTCGTTATATTAGCGCTTAGTAAAATCATTTCCCAGAGCCGACTGGTGCAGTAGGTGCTTGGCAGCTGTGTGTGTGAGGGACATGGTTATGGGGAAGGGCAGGACTTCATCTGTTGGCAGCAGTCTCTGTGTCCATGACTGTGGAAGACCCCCTCAGGCTCAAGATGCTTGTCCTGGGCTTTCCAGCCTCAGAAGCTGGTGCTTTTGCTTTGCTGAAGTTCAGCATTATAAATGAAAGATCTGTTTTATTTTGGTTTATATAAGCGTGCTATTAATAAGAAGGAACTTTACCCAGTTTATAATGATCCTTTCCAGAAAGTGGAGAGATGAATGTGTAATAGTTGGCATGTGGAGCTGCATTAATGACATTTTAAAAGCTAAATAATATTTTCAGTGTCGCAGTTGCATTTTCTCACTCTGCACAAGTTTAAATGTTCTGTGAAATGGCAAAGTAGGTTTCTGTGTCACTTAAAAGTTTCTTCTAAAATTTACTTTTGTGGCTCCTTTAAGGCTGTTGCTCTATTAGTTCATTTTTTTTATCAGTATTGTTATATTACTAGATTGAGTCAAATTTGTACCTTTAAAGTTTTGTAAAAGTGATGAGTGCACGCTTGTCATTACAGGTGGCAAATCTGATGTTAAGTCTGAAGTCGCTAGCATTTGTTACTTTGCAGCCTGTGTGCTGTTTGGCTGGTTTTCAATTTTCATTGAATTTACTGATGAAAATAGAGCAGTAGACTGGCTCTGCCTGAAAATGTAGTGATCTCTAAGGTGAGCTTAAAAATCCATTCATGAGTAGTTCACCGTGTGCTGAATCTCGGGACCGCTTTTGATGGATTAACATGTTTTTGTTGCTTTCACTGCTGGATGTCAAGAAAAAAGCTGTCACACTGGCGTGTTTGTTGCTCTCTGTTTTGCTTGAGTGAGATGGAGCCAAGCACTGAATTCCTGACTTCATTTAAGCCAGAGCAGTCCGATGGTGGTGTTTGATCGGCTTCTCTCCAATCTGTTGTTTTTTCTGGGAGGATGCCGACAACAGCTGCTTGAGCCAACTAAATGCCACTTCCCGCACTTGCTCACAGCCCTTCCCAGCCTAAGGAATAAGGGGCAGAGGGGCAACTGTGCCCGTGGGCAAAAGTCCAGCTCTCTGTGGTAGGTAGTGGCAGTGGCTGCCCCAGCCCCACACTCGAGCAGCCCGGGAAGTCTGGTTGTGGTGGGAAGGGGATGGGTGGCTGCTCGCTCAGGAAATAGCCTGCAGTGTCAAACCCTTGCGGATCTGCGTAGGGACTGCTGTGATTAAGCAGACTCTGAGCAGCCTGGGTGTGTCCTCGAGGTCTCTGTACAGCATCTTCTGCTGAAAGCTGGGGTCTGTGCTGGGATAGCGTTTGTCCCTGGACCCTTCCCTGGCATGGGGAATGTCTGAGATGCCCTGCTCCACCCCTAACAGTGCAAGGTTTTGGGGTTTTATGTTAGTAATGTGACTCTTGAGAGCAAGTGCTTATTCTTGCTTTGACAGAATTTCTGAATGCCCAATCTTATTTTTTTCCTTAATAGTGTAGAAAATTATTGGGTTTTAAAACAAAAATAGTATTAATGTGAGTGTTCTTTTCCCTTTGGAGTTGTTTTTTGTCTTGCCTCATTGGATCCATGCAGCAGCTTCCTTACTTTGGCAGCCATTTTCTTTAGCTCCATTTGACTTCAGACTTCAGCTTTTTTTTTTTTTAATAGTTGTATCTTTTGTCCAACAGAAGAAAGAATTCATTTTGTTGTACACTGTTGTTAAGTCAGCAACTTGGAAACTATTAAAGATTGAAATGCGAAACTAATATTACTATATATTATTTTTAAGAAGTTATTTGGCGCTGTTAGCCATTAAAACACAATGATAAATGTGACTTTGCACAGAACTGATGTTTCACTGGGCATACTTGCACCTCTGTTAAGGGATCTGATTTTGACATTTGACACTCTATAACTGGTCAATGTATTTACTCTTTTTAAGGCCATCATGTTTTTATTTTTTTAATTAATGGTTATTTTACTTCAGGAAAAATCCTGAAAGCTGAGTTTAGGCTGATATGATATGGGGAAGTGCACTATCAGAATATGTTTCACCTTTGAAGGAGAGGAAGTAGACAGGACTGTGTGTAGACAGGAATTTGAATGTTTCAGATTAGAACTAATAGATTTTATGCCTTTTCTATAGTTTTTTTTTAGATTTCTCGCATTTTTAACTTAAATTGCAGAAGCTAGATTGATCTAGTAGTTGACTTCAATTGGTTGAATATAATGGGAACATGTTTTAACTGCACACACACGTGTTGTGGTTGACATCAGAAGCAGGTGTTGCATTTCAGTGAAACCTGGTTTCAGGAATATGGTAAGCACTTGACTGGAGCCACTGAGGAGTGGGCTTACACTCTAAAGAAATTCTAAGGGAGGGGCAAACTAGGAAACTACATTATAAATTAAGTTTATTATCAATTTTTTTAACACATTATTTTTTGCCAATTAAGATTCTGATAGGCAAGCAGACTTAGTAGGTAGAAGTTGCTCTGTCGAATTACACTTGTGTTGTAGAGTGCATTAGCCCAGATTTGCTTTGGGGATCACTATTGCAAAACAGTCTTGTTTTAAGGCTGGTGTGAGAAGGCAAATCTTTGCCTGACTGCCCTCGCAGTCATCACAGTGCCTGTAGCCTAATACAGGAAAAGAGCGTGCTTATGGTGCCAAAGCAGAACTGTGTAACATTTACATAGGTTTTGCAGGTTGCATGCTGCTGGTTGATCTTAAAGCTTGTTAATAGAAGGCCAGATGATGTATCTGGAATTCAGATTGATCAAATAGTGCTGCTTATTTGCCTTTAGTTGTGTTTCCATAGGCTTTGCAGGGGAAGGTTTCATAGATTTTTCTGGATGACCATAATGACTGAGTGACTCTCTAGAATGCCTGTGCATTAATTCTGAGTATGGGAACAAATGGGAGGAATTGGAGGTCTGCACTCAGTTGCAAGGCTGGAGTCTATTCGGGATCATGTGTAGGTGGTAGGACAGCTCACAGGGCTGCAGTGCTGTGGTGGACGAGTACAGGCTCTTCAGGAAGAACCAGCTGGGCGGCAAGGGGGGAAGTTGCCCTTTATGTGGGAGGGCACTGAAAATGCAACGGAGCTTTGCTGTAGAACCGCCTGGGGGAGTATGAATCAGGGTTAGCAGGCAGACCAGTGTGGGAAAAGCTGTTGTGGCTGTCTGCTAAAAGCCACTTGATCAGGAAAAAGATGAGGTCTCCCTCATAATTGGAGGGAGCCATGGATTTACAGGCCCTGGTCCTCATGAGAGACTTAACCTCTGGAGAGACTTTAATCTGCTGGAGGGACAAATCATCAAGGCACAAGCAGCTAGGAGGCTTCTGGTATGCATTGATGACAAACTCCTGACCCAGGTGATCAAGGAGCTGGCAAGGGGAAGCAGTCCTGCAGTACTTCATGTGTACAGACACGTGAGATGTAAAGGTCAGGGGCAGCCTTTCCTCCAGTGACTATAGGATGGTTGAATTCAGGATCCTGAGAGGAGGAAGCTGGGTAAACAGCAGGACCTCAGCCCCAGAGTTCAGGAGAGCAGGCTGTGACTTCAGGGATCTGCTTTCAAGAGTCCCATGGGATGTGGCCACAGAGAGGAGTCCAGGAGAGCTGGTTGTTTTTAAAGATGTGTAATGTGGCTGGCATGTTTTCACATTAACAGTAATGCTTCATGTGAGGAAGGAAGGAAAGAAGGAAGGAAAGAAGGACAGGCAGTTGTAGTAAAGGGAAGTACAGCATGATGTGAGTTGTGTGTGTGCTGCTGTTACAATCATTCTTGACTGCGTGCAATTCATTTCTCAGTCACCAAAAAAACCTATATAAAATTCTCCTCCAGGCTGTCACTTTGAGGCAATGGGTCTCGCCTTGATATGTTATTTTCAGGGAACTAAAACCAAACTCCCCGTCATCAGACTCATTCATGTACAGTGCAATAACAGGGTTTTTGACAAATATAATGCATTTTCATTGTCAGGATGAAAAGCTGATATAAAAACGTGCAGAGGTGCTATGAAAGTCTTTTCAGCTTGAAGGAATGGATGCTACAGTGCTTTTTGTTATCTTTTGCAAGCAGAAGTGACAGGTTTATACAAGATTGTCAATACAGGAGTAGAGAAGAATTCATGAGGCTTTCCTCTGAAATTGGGAGTAGATAGATAAAAGTAGATTGATTTGCTATTTGTTAGACAATTGTGAAAACTTAGCTGCTTAAAAATTTCAAAGTATATGAATGGTTGAATACTAAGAGGCAGAGCTTGCTATGATTTCCTCTTCCTTTGTCTCTTTCCTGCAAACTGCAAAATAGCACAGGTGAGAAGGGATGTGCTTGGTGGGCTGAAACAAGCACATCATCATTTATCGAGCAGACTTGACCGAAGTATGGCAAGTACTGCCTGTTGTTAAGAATTACAGTCAATGTATTCGCCTGACTTGCATTTGCATTTCAAAATTCTTTTTGGCAAAACAATGCAAATTTGCAAAACTTGATTGTTATTGCAATACTTTTTTCCTACTTTGGTACATTCATATTTTCATTGTTATTTAATGCTCTTTTAGACTGCTTTTAAAAAATTAATGCTCTAAATTTGGCTGGTTTTGGCTGTCTAAAGAAATGTTCAAGGGTCTGTGCAACCTGGTCTAGTTGAAGGTGTTCCTAAACACAGGAAGGGGGGTTGGAACTAGATGATCTTCAAGGTCTCCTTCCAACCCTAACCATTCTATGATTCTGTGAAGTGTTCCCTACCTGTGTCACTGCATTGGTATACTTTATAGGTGGCTCTGGCTTGCAGTATTTGCCATTAGTTAGGCTACGGTTATTTAATGTGTTGATTTAAAAAAATATAACCCAGTCATTCTTGATTATCGGACATATGTTAGAGACTGGGCAGTCCGCAAAGAACCAGATGCTGTGGCTTGATGACACAGATTCTAACTAATGTGGGGAATTAACTGCATTTTTTTGTTGTACCATAAATATGTGGGACTCTTAAGTGAAAAATACCTTGCTTTTGGAGATGAGAATGGAGTTATGCTAAAAGCAATAAATACAGTTTTGCAGAAGAATTTGGCAAGTGCTCTTCAAATGACGACTTTCAACACTTGTAGATTACTTGCTGGCTTCAAATAGATACCTATTCCCAAGGCAGGGAATTGTACCAGGGTGTTTCTGCACGTTTGAATTCAGAGAGGCTTGATGATTCTGATTATCACAGTTGTCTGGCCCAAATATTTTAGTCCTGTCACTGCTGTAGATAAATAAAAGGTTTTGAAGGGCAGTCGGACAGATTTTACAACATGACAAAATACTGTTACGAAGTGCAGTCTTGTTTCTGCAATTTGTATCTAAATGCACACACATATTGGCTATATAAGAGCTCTCCAGAAGAGAAAAGTGTAACAAAACTTCAGTTATTAGCTGTTCAGCAGTGCTGAAGACTTCTGCTCTCTCTAGGTCTATTTACACAACTGCTTTATCTGTAAACATGACAGCAGGAACAAGTGCTGTGGCTGTGGCTGTGTCAGATCAAACTTGTATGTATTGATGGGTCTACACACTGTACTGAGAAAGATAAACTGAGAGCTGGCAGCTTGCCCTTTCTGCTGTAAATCACTTGTGGTATTTGAATATGAGAGGAGAGAAAGAAAGAGCTTGTTCCCTGGAAATCTAGGTTTCAAGGAAGTCTAAACTTATCTATAATATTGAAAGCACCATGATACATCTGGAGACTGACTGTACAGCTGTACTGTCAGACTTAGTGGTCCACCCAGACTTTACAGCTAAACTCTTAACTTCGAGATCAGAAAGTATAGGCAACTAGACTGTGACCATACTCAGAAGGAATGTGTGCAATAACTTGTGTAGGTACAAACCCAGTGATCTGGAAGTAGCTGGAGGAGGAGGAGCCCTGACAGGGGCAGTTTATAAACACAAATGATAAGATTATTGTAGTCCTGCTAATAAGCTTCCAATCTGGTTGTTTAAGTCAGAAACCCAGCATCATACTAGGTTGTACACTTTGTTTTTATCTGAGACCTGGTCTCAGGCAGGCAGTAGAACAGGATGTAAAGTTCTGTATCATAGTTCTGGCATCACTTCCACTGAAATACCACTTCTGTGGTATTCACATAACAATTTTGATCATTTTTATCTTTTCTCTAGATGTGTTTTGATTAGATGAGCAGTAATAATTATTTCACTCCTTCTCCAGGTTAGCTATATTTGTTCATTTTTAATACAAGCACCTAAACTGCTGGTGATTAGCGGTATTAAAGTTGGAAAAAAGGAAAAGAAGTGTAGCTGCTGGATCTTGGGTTTCCTGTGGCTGTATAACCAAAATGATTTTAAAAAGAAGTCCTGCATTGGTGCTAAATTTATAGACTGAAGAAAATTGCCATGAAACTATCTTACTACCAGTTTCTATTCTCAGACCGATTTGTCAAGCATATCCTCTTTCTGTTTGCTGATTTGAGTGTTCCTTTTTTTTTTCCCAACCTCCTCCCCTCAGTGCATCCCAAATTAAAATCCATTTTGGTTAAGTTTTTTCAGGAAAAAAATTAAAATAGATATCACACAATAATATCTTTTTAAAAAATAAACAAAACAAAGCCAAAACTAATTCAGTCGCAACTTTCACAATTTTATTCCCATGTCTTTCTTTTAAGTTACCAGATTTCGTGTGGATAACATTGCTCACCCTTCTGTAAGGGAAGACTCATGGACTCCTAGAGAGAAATGTTAAGGCTCTGTGGTTTTGGTTTGTTTGGTTTAGGGGTTTTTTTACTTTAAAAGTGAGGAGAATCACAGAGGAATTAAGAAGCTGAAGGGATAAGTGTGCAAATATAAAGGACACTTGGCTTCCCATTTTCAACAAAACTTCAGGAACTTTAATTTTTTTAAATAACTTCCTTATGTGCTTTGGGTCAGTGATTTGTGTTACATGGGAGGTGTTGGCAGTAGAAATAGCTCTAGGCAAATGTGATTACCTGCCAGCAACAAGGGAGGGTAGGAATGCTGTAAGGAAATCCAGCTCTGTAACTGTAGCTGCACTAAGTGGTAATTGGCATTCCTTGTGCATTGGTATGTCGTATGTAAATACTGCTCGTTCAGGTGAGCAGCTATCAAGTCTGCTTCTTTTCATGTGGAATTTAAACACCAGCTCGAATTCTAGAGTTCAGCGACCACAGAAGAAAACTGTGGAACATGTAGCTTCTTTTACTAAGGCAGGTATTTGAATGAATTCTCTTCTCAGCCAAATCCTTAATCATATACTGTATACCTTATTTCGAGATCACTAGTTCTGATTTATTTCAGCCAAGTTGTTAAAGACACAAACAGTGTCACTTTTTATTTTTGGGAAATGCCTCTCTCACTTGTTTCTGCAAAGCTGAGGGTTGTATTAGAATGATGTCGTAAAAAGAAGTGGAACTCTTTAGGAGAAGTGAGTTTGCGGTGGTGTAGGTTGTCATTATTAAGAGTGCTAGGGACTCTGAAGAATGAAGTCATGAAATAAACAAACAAATCTGTGCATGCCTGGTATTTTTGAGTGGAATAATTGAGAGAAGCTTACAACCATTGCTGCTTACCCTTCAGATCAGTGGTGAGGGCAGGTTCCCAGCCATCTAAGCTTTGTACTAGTGTTCATGTGCCCAGGCTTGTGGATTTAAGAAAACAGACCTATGGAAAAATTTTCAGAAATGGTTTTTTAAAAAAGAGATTGAAAAAATACAGTTAAAAAATAAGTTCCTAGTAAGTCTTCATAGCATTCAAGTATAATTCAAGTGCAGGAATAGAAGAAGACCAAGATTTATCTGCATGTTTTGCATTTTTCCTTCTTCTCCCGCTTGTGTACATCTAAATGCACAGATATTTAGATGGCACAAAAGGAAGCTTGATTATGACTTTCATTTGTAAAACTTGGTTACTGTCAGTGCAGTCCTGCTATGCTGTGGTAAGGACAGGCTCATTCATATCTACATGGAAAAGGTATATGAATTAATTAAAGGTATGAACATAAATGTTTTAAACTGCACTTTTCGTGTGATTTATGATTCTTAAAATGCATTATGCTCCATAGTATGTTCATACAACTAACACATTGTGTGTAGTTACATACTGGTGATGGATTTGCTTTAAGTAATTGAAAAAGTCAGAAACAGACAATAGTTGCTTATTGGTATTAGAAATCTCACTCAGTTTTAATCTTTGCATTTGGGAAAAAATGGTTTTCAGTGGGAACCATGGCTGCCTGAATCTATCTGTTAGTTTGCTGTGAAGTATTTAATGGAATTATTCACTTTTTTAGGACTGGTCATACACTTAGTTAGCAAGTGTGTATGTTTAGGTGGAAAACAGTTTTCCACTGGGAAACTGGGAACAAAAGCTGATCAAATCAGTGAACATTGCTATGTTGATAACTTTGTTAGTTTTTAAGATGCTGCTTTGCCTAAAATACAGGCCAATTTGAAGTGGTTTTGTTTTAACGTGGTGTAAATAGAGGCAGTTATATTGTTTGCAATAGTCAAATTGAGTACAGAGAAAGCTACTAGTAAGTCTCATAATTAATCCAAACTTACTGCCTCTTTCTTGATGTACACATGGCATAGATAAATCCCTGTATTCCTTATAGTACTAGATATAATAGATGCCTTTTACTGGGAAACCCTGGAGTTTTTATCTCTGCCACAACTCTGTTGCATAATGCGTGCTCTGTAAATATATTTGCTTGCACAGGTCTTGATACTTTGACTTGTTGGTCTTTTGTCTGGTTCTGTGGATCTGCTTATGTCAAGTATGCTATTCACGTTTTTGTTACCGATGCTTGAATAGCAACATCAGAAACACTTCTGTAAAACATCAGTAATAATCTGAATAAAATATATAGTAAAAATAGCATTAAATACTCTTTTCTTTACAAGAGAAAGTGGAATAGTTTGACTTAGTAGAGCAAAATAAATGATGGAATGTGTCTTTTTTATATTTGATACTAAATTTGATCTCTTCCAAAGACACAGAAATACTAAATAGCTCGATTCTTAGTGTGTGTTTGAGCTGTCATTGGGACTTATAGGGGATTTGTCGTTTGCATGTTGACATGCATCCTTTTAAGGGAGTGTATTTTAAATTAACAGACTGGCTGGTGACATGTTGCTGGGCCTGACAGCTTCCAAAAGTACCTAAGGACTTCGATATATGCTTTGCCTTTCTCGTCTGCATAGTGTCTGCACAAGTCAAAGGATGTATACTTTTACAGTAACAACTGTTATTATTGCTAAGTGTATATGAAGTTAGCATTTTTGAAATAATGTTTTGTCATTAATTTAATCAAATTTTCTTAAAGAAGTGTGTTGGTTTTTTTAAGGTGAGGTTCCAGTGCAAACTGGAGATCTGTTGCCATGTAAGATTTGTGGAAGAACTTTCTTTCCAGCAGCACTGGTAAGTGGTGTGAGCACTGTTGGCTTTTAGATTTGATAAGTTGATGTGAAAGTTTAGCAGTGCTCACTGTAGCTACATAAAATAGATCTAGGTGCTTTGTTTTGGTAGGGGTTTTGGGTTTGAGTTTTTTCCCCTCCAGGTAATTACTGATTCCAGTTGTCTCAGTTTTGAAGCTCCTTTGAAGGGGGTTCATTTTATTTTAAGATTCCCATCATTTTCTGAAATACATGCCTCTAAAAGCATCTTCTCTAGGGTTACAGAATCAACCCTTGTCTTCTGCTATTTGAAGTCTCAGCTAGTAAATGAAATGTTTTGTTAGCCATCTCCAAAACGCCCTTCTCCATTGTTAATAGAAATAGGTCCGTCCTTAAATGTGAATGTGTATTTTAGACACCTATGATTTGTTTTGCCACTCAATGCAAATGCTGCCTACCTATCATCAATTTTTTACGTGCAAGGAGCAAATAGAGCTGCCTTCTACTTTTCTTCTTCATTATCACCCATGTTTTTGTGACTGTGTATACACATTCGTGAATTCCTGTGGTTCTGTTTTAAAGGTAGTGGCTGGCATAAATGTTTGAGTGAAAACAGTCTGAGCTTATTCATCAAGACTTGGGCCTTTTTTGCTAATTTTTATATCAAGAAAGAGGGAAATAATGTGTTAATAACTTCTGTTTTCAAACTAAGTTCTGTACTCTCCTTTTATTTTGCTTCTGCTTGTAGAAAAAGCACGGACCCATTTGCCAAAAAACTTCTGCCAAGAAAAGGAAGACATTCGATTCCAGCCGACAGAGAGCAGAAGGAACTGACATTCCCACAGTGAAACCTCTTAAGCCACGGGTATGTTATAATTTACTCTGAATATGAACATTTCAGGCAAACTATATATGCATTTTAATAAGGCTTATTTCTGCTGGCAGTTTGTTAATTAGATCAACTAAAATCTGGAAGAAATCTAACTATGATGTTATATACTAAAATATGGTGCATACTTAGCTTCAAGTAAAACCTTCAAACATACAAAGCTTTCTTTTTTGCCTCTTAGCCAGAACCACCCAAAAAACCTTCTAACTGGAGACGAAAGCATGAGGAATTTATAGCAACTATACGAGCAGCCAAAGGACTTAATCTTAAAGATGGTGGAAAACTCCCTCCGCCACCTCCACCATCATATGACCCTGGTATGTAAAACAGTCGAGTTCCTTACATACTTCTTTTTAACTTAATGTGTAGAAATTTGAATTGAAAAGGAATTTGTTGGAATACGACAATCACAAGTTCTTGAAGATGTCTTCTTATTCCTGTGCAGATGCTGGGTTGTGACTTTGGGTCTGGCTGACTCACATCCTGCGTAGCTTTCAAAGCCCATGACTTTGTTTTTAATGTGTGGAAATGTAGCTGTGGCCAACTTGCAGCTTGATACCGTCTTGTAAACCATAGGCTGGACAAATTGTTTCAATACCTTGTTTGTGCTCACACCAGTGAAATTGCTCTGAAGTAGGAGACTGCCTTTTAAATCAGCTGACACCCACAACATATTTACGTTGTGGGAATGCACTTTCGTGTTCTTCAAATGTAATCTCTTCCATTTCTTGCCGAATTCACGTTTGGTTTCATGTATGTAGTGTATGCCTTAATTCCTCATGTAGTGGGAGTACTTGTGTTTTGGGTATGTGAGATATGTCTTTGTATTATCAAGGGCGTGACAGTCCTTGGGTACCTTCAGAACTGAGACTGGATAAAGTGGTCAAGCAGTCTGATGTGATTGAGAAGGAAATACACTGTTCATTTAACTTCTGGGATGTGATAATAGGTTGAAGAATATATTTCTTCCTCTTGTCCTAAAAGCTAAACCATTTGATCAGCTTAACGACTATTTTCAGAAAGATTGGGGAAAAACGTGTTTGCTTCTGCCTGTCTGTGGTCAAGTGAGGATATAAAGTGTTCCCTACCTTGTTTCTCTACAGGAGATGTGTTAGTCTAGTGTTAGGATTGTAAGAGGCTGTATTATTCAGCATTCTGTACTCACAATCCTGAAAAGCCATATAGCTGATCTTAAAAAGTAAAGCCGTCTTAAAGTAAAGCCAATAGCTAATAGCTATTGCTGTGGATAAGAATCACAAGGCTTGATCGTGGAAAGAATCATTAATAATCTCCATAGCATATCTATAATCTATCTAGTTATAGTTGGTTCTAGTCTCCTGGCTTCATCCTGCTGCGGTGGGTAAGACTTAGGAAGAGGAAACCAAGAATGAAGAGACCGTGCACAAAATGATCAGTGGATGCTCTTCTTACAAGTAGAGCAGAGGCAGCTGTTGTTGCTCCTTTTCCACTTCTCATGTAGGAGAGAGGGAAGATTGTGCATGGTACCATGAGTGTATCCATCCTTTCCTAGTCAACTCTTGTCTTCAGCAGGCTTGTTTCTAACAAGCAGTGAGTCTTTTTCCTTTTAATGGAAAGAATCTCGTATTCATGTTTTCTACTTAACCACTCTGAGCTGGCAAATAAACGGTGTTGCTGCTTCTTCCATCTCCTTTTCCACTTTTTCCGAGGAAGTTCAGAATAGCCTCAGGTTGTTAAGAAGGACCTTAAGCCACCCTGAACTTGACTCTGTGTGTGTACTGCCCTCTTACTTTGATTAGTTTTTTTATAAAGCTTACATTGAATACTAGAATATTACATTGAATACTTCTGGACAGTATGAGCAGTACTTTCAGATAGCCATGATGCTTTAGGATTTGGCTTTTGTATTTTCAGACCCTGTACTGGTTTAGTGTGTAACTCTAAAACTTCACATAGCCTGTTAGCTACTGTTAGACATAACAAACCCTCTCTGGGCCTGGACTCAAGGACACCTTGTTGTCCCAAGCCCCGAAGTATGTAAACTAAGCCTCTGAGGAGAGGGAACAAACTTGGTGTAATTACATCATTACCTGAAATTGTAAGTGGAGAATTAACCCTGATATGCAAAATGGACCAAACTTATAAAAGTGTGAAAAACCTGTGACCCAGGGTCCATCTTGAGTGTAGCCCCTTGGAGGCTTTTTGACTCCCAAGGTGTTCCTATTGAAGGCGCTCAATAAATACCTGCTTTTATTCTCTTAATCTTGTCTAGCCTCTGTTTTCAGGTAGCCACTTCAAGGCATCAGCCAAGTGTCTGACTGGTACTATGTGTTTTACAAAAGGATGAAGATACAATTCCTGATTCTTATACTCTTAAGAGTATACATTCATCCTCTACAGTCTGATACATTTGTGGGCTTTGAAAGTTTTCTGTGGGAACTGAGCTCTGCACCAGCCAGAAATGGCATATTATCTAGGGGCTTTCACAGCTGCTTTATTAATTTTTTTTAAATTTTTTTTTATTGTATTTGGAACAATTTTGGTTTGACTTCATAGATATTGCAAATCTGTTTCTGAGTTTTTGTCTCTTAAGGTATAGTTGATGTTCGAGTGTTCTGACAGTAGCAGAGTATATAATAAATAAATAAATAGAAAATTGTTCTTTTACCCCATGAGATTCCCATGTTGTCACTTCTCTATGTTCTTCCTGTGTCCTTAGCTCACACTTCTTGGGTCACAGTTCATGGTTTGGTGGCCATTACATCATTTAACTTACTCAAAACTGTTTATTCATTTTTAGAGGGACTAGTATTTAAGCCAGATCTGCCACATTCAGACTAGTAACATGTAATCCAAAACTTATTTTAGATTTTATAATATCTAATTGTAATTTTGGAGGCAGTGACTGTTGAATTTCACCTCATTTTCTTCAATACATTTCTAAAATGACCTAGAAACACACTAATTTAACCTTCTTTGCCCATGTCAAGCTTTATGCAAGTTGAAGCTTACGTGGTTTTGAATACTCTAATTTGGGGCATACAGCATCAATATCTCTAGACACTGAAATACCTGTCTGAAACTGCAGTCCAAACATATAATTTTCCAAGGGTACCATATTTTAAAGTGTGCATCTCCAGCATACAGATGATGTATCTTTTAATATTTAAGCATTTATGTAGCCCTTTCTGTTTTTTCCCCAATGAGAGTAATATTTCCTGCATGTAATATTGTTTGCAATGTGACCAAATTAATCTTGCAAAAGTAATACAGCCACCAGTTACTTTCTTTTGAATGTCTCTAGAGATAGCTCCTAATTTTGGCTGAATTTCTTCAGATTCTTTTTATTTGTTAAATTTCTGGTTTGCCTTTTTTTTTTTTAAAGGATCACTTCCAGTATTGCAGTTAGTATTTCTCAGGTCTTTCAAAATTGCCAGAGGAAACAGATTTTGTTGTCTTTTGCTGCTTTTGTGGGAAAGGTTTTAATGTATTCCCATATCTTGAACTAACTGAACTGTTTGTAATTGTTTAAAAATGTTTGACTGTTTGTTTATTTAGCTTCTTCTCTCCTTCCTTCCAGCTGGTGTTTCTGATTTTGCTTAGGTTATTTCTGATCCTCAACTACTCTTATTCTTATCCATCAAACAAGAAACATCTTTTGTGTTACGTGTGGATGACATCCTTTTACCTAGCAATCTGTATTTCATTTTCAGATTCAAGAAGCCAAATTTTCCCCTGGAGGAGGAGCTGGTCTTTAAAAGACTTTAAAACACTCTCTTTTTTAAAACATATTATTAATGTTAGATTTTTATGTTTTTAAGATTATATTCAGTGTCCATACTGTCAGAGGAGATTTAATGAAAATGCAGCTGACAGACACATCAATTTCTGTAAGGAGCAAGCTGCACGTATTACTAATAAGGGGAAATTGGCAGCTGATACCAAAGGGAAGCTTCCTACTCGAACACAGGTGAGCTATAACACTTTTCTTAACTTGTAACTTGCATCCACATCAAATGAAGCTTGTTAATAGTGTGTTGCTTTTAAATGGAATTAACTATTTTATTCTGTAATTTTATTATTTGCACTGACTGAAATTAGACACTAAGTATGGACGAGGCTTTTGCTTTCTTAAACTGCAGAGATCCATGAGTCAGATGGCAGCAGTTGCAAAGCCAAAACCAGTCATATGTGTCATTGAGAAATGTGCAAATGACAGGTAAACATAGCAGGAGGAAATAGAGATGCAGTTTTTGTCAAGGAAGTTGAATTTCTGTTGTGCTAGTTTCTGAATCCAATTAAAGACTGTTGCTTAAGGGGCAAACAAAGGTACCTGACCATAGGACAACTGACAGCAGTATTTTGGCTAATTAGAGGCTTTAGCGAGATTCAGGTGTATTACACAGCTTTTTGAATCAGTGCATGGGCTGGTCCAGACCCCACAGGTGAAAGTAAGATTTGGATTCGAAAGACAAAAATAGTTCTGCCCTTGAGTATTCTTTTTTAAATTAATTACTAATGAGATGATACTTTTAATCTTAACTTTAGCTTAATTCCAGCTATGGAAAAAGATGATAAAAGCTGTAGAAAAGCAGAAAATGCAGAGAGACATACAGTTGAGCAACGAAACAAAGCCGCTAAGTTAGAGAATGTTTCCTGCTAGTATCATCTGTAAGTATTAGAAAACAGACTATCAGAAACCATGTTCCCATACCAGAAACAGGTTACCTACTAGGAAATCATCATCTGTTCTCCCATAGTACCTGAAAGAACTACCTGTTGTGTTATATAGATAGCTTGATTTAATTGCTTAAATTTCTAGGTTGTATTTTGTTACAGTACAAACCTGCTGCAGTTAAGAAGATGCCTTCTGTAGGATCAACACCATCACCATCATCACGCTTACCACAGCCAAGTGGTGTTAGCAAAACTGTTGTAGGTATGAAGTTAATGTTATGAATTGTTCCATTTCCTTTCTAAATATTAGTTCTCAAACTATGCAGTAAAAATTGATTATTTATTTGATATAGTGATTTGTAAAATCTCATTTAAAATAAAGTTGGAAGGGGCACTGATTGCCATCCATCTGAAAAGACTCTTGGGAACTTAGGATTCTGGTTTATATATCAGATCAATTTTTTTTTTTTTCTGAATTGAATATGAAAAATCATTCAGTGCATGATTCAGTGCATGATTGTATCGAATACTGATCTCTCACCTGAAATTTATCTGACGTTTAATTCTGTAACTAATTTGTATGCTGAATATGATCATGAGTTGGTGAAAATACATAGTCAAGGCATGTATATTTTAATTATGCGAACAGTGGTCCAATTTGGGTTTCAGATATCATTGGCTATCAAACATGTTTTGTTTGTACATGCTTTGACTTTTCTTTTCCTTTTTTTCTGAGGAAAGTAATTGAGATACAGTATTTTTTCTTAGAATAAAACACTGTCTCAATTACATATTTTCTATATCTTTTTTGAAACATACTTTCTTTTTGTGTTATCTTGATACTGGCTCATATCTTTGTATTTCCTAAACTCTTATTTTGAATTTTGCAATGAAAATTTTTAAATAAATTGTGTCATTTCAGCATCAAAATCTTACATTTTCTTATATTTTCATGCTTGCTTTCAACTGCAAGGTGCCTCTTCAGGTAAAGCACTGTCTTCGTCTGGATCCAGTGGGAGCAAAATTCAGACGTTATCACCAGCTCATAAAAACTCACTGGGAATGGTGAACCCACAAGCAGGGTAAGTTCTGTCTAATGTTGTCATTTGTGCTTAATTTCATATTTATGTTTTTCTAGTTCTAGAAATCTCTGTCATTTGTTTCACTTGCTTTTTATTTTTTTTCCTATGAGCTTCAGAAGTACAATGTTTTGCATTTATTCTTTATCTGTAAATACAGCTAATGTTTAAGGAACGTTGGAGAAGGCAAAGGTGGGTTTTAACAAGTTGAAGTAACAGCAGAGGAGGTCAAAAGATAAAAATAAATATAAAGTATATCAAAAATCACCGAATAGGCAGAAGTGGTTGGAGCAGTGAATTTTTTCCTGGTTAAAGTGAAGGGACTTAAAAAAAGCAGAAAACATTAGGCATAATTTCCTACACTCCATGGAAATAGAAGAAAGAGGCTTCTGCCACAGACTACAAGCCAGTTGTGACAGGATATTCTCTCTTAGCCCAAAAAGATGGATGCTTTCTTTCTTCCCTTTCTTGTCTTAAGAGGCAACAAATGAATGAGCACAAATAAGACAAATGGAAACCAGTGCATTTACAACAGCAAGGAGTGCTACATGAAGATTACTAGAGTTCAGTGTAAGTGTTGATGTGATCAAGGCTGTGGCTCATACTTTGCTGGAGGGGTAGACAGTTCACAGAATCTCAAAGAGAAATCTATGGAAGAAGAAAAGCAGTGTAAATCTACGGAAGTTTGAGGAGCCCCTCAAAGGAGCACTGAGAACACAAAACATGAAAGGAAGGGATTGCAGTTATAACATTGATGGTTGAAAATAAAAAATTCCTATAAAAATGATTATCAGATTGGTGAAGACTGTATAAGGTGGAAAAAAACCAATGTGTTAAGTTTGTGAGGAAGAAAAAGGACATTCCTAAAATTCATGGAGTTGGACAGCAATTACACAAAACTAGAGATTTTTAGTTTATCACTCATATTCGTGCATAACTTGTAAAACTTAAGAATTACAGCTCTGTCATGCTTCCCTCCTAATGCCCTGTACCTTCAGGATTCAGTTCTGTCCTTCCTTGCTTTACCTACGCATGATAACTGTTTCAGACACAGGTCACACGCAGAGTCCGTGAGGTTGACAGATATCTTTCTTTTTTTTATTATTTCCCCCCTCTCCTGGTGTCTCACTAGTCTTTGGTCAGCTTCACTACCATTTGTAGGCATCTGTGCTGTTGACTGTCAGAAAATCCCAGCCTCTTACTCACTGTTTTTCTTTATTTCTCCATTTTTAGAAGTTGAATTAGCACCTACTGATGAGTGGCAAACAAGCAGGTCTGCAAACCACAACAAAAAAGTCAGCTGAGATAATTTGAAGGCATGTGTCTGAGCCCAGTAGTGTATCCCAGCTGTCTAGAAAGACTTTTTCCTGTTGAAAGTTCCTAATTGAAGTCTGTATGTCTGAGGGTGCAGCAATTTTGGTCTTCACTTGTTAACAGGGAAGTTCTATTTAATTTTACCCATCAGTTGCTGTTGCAATAAGCATATGAAATTTGGTAGAAAATAAACCCCCTTGTGCTCCAGCTATTCCTCAGAGATCAGAGGGGCTGGGTGCAGCTCGGCTTGATTTCTGATTATAACCAGTTAGGCACTATGTCTGGTGATGTTCAATAAGAACTTTTACAATTCCAGAGTCACAAATAATGTAGTTTATTGAAGCAATAGATTATTGACTCTTGTTAGATTGCTGGTGATAAATGCACTAGATCTACAAAATGTAAGTGTACAGTGCTATGTGTAACTGTTCCCAGCTATACTCTTGATGCAGCTGGAGGCGCAAATCTTACCAAAGAGTCATCCCTGCTTCGGGGAGGGGAGAGAGGAGCAAGCTCGTTGTCCATGAAGTAAGGTCATGTTCTCATACTCTAAAAATGGAGGATTTCAAATACCAATTTTAGACTTTTTGGGAAAATGGAGGTGTGATTATAGTCAAATATAATTGGTTACCAGTTGCTGTGATCCTAGTAGGTGGGGAGGCAGCTTTTTTCTCATTTTCATATTGGTGGGTGCAATTTTCAATGTATTAATTATCTTTGGATACCTTTGGCTGAATTGGTTGTACCAAAGGCAGCACAGATCCCTAATACTTCAGTGTTGTCCTCCACCAGGTGAGGGAGCAGTGAAGGCCACCTGACATTACTCCCGTCAGCATGTGACAACCTCACATCATTGTCTTCCCAAAGGGACAGATTTGTAAGAGAGGCTGGCTGTGCATGGATGAGGGGGAGTGAGGCTGGTACCGAGGCCTGGGTGCACTCCTGTGCTTCACTGAGACACTGTTGGGCTGTGAGGCTCTGCCTCACCCCAGGCATCATTCAGTTGTTAAACCTCACTCCGGCCTAGTGCAAGAAAAGTGGGTGGCTTAGCTCACATTTTTGCTCAAACAGCCTCATGAATTCTCCACAAAGTCACAGCATCTCTGTATCTTGACATTATAAGTCCAACAATTTTCCACAGTTGCTTACTGGACTTTGTTTCCTGTGGTCTTCCATTTTTTCCTCTGTTGCTTGGCGAAAGAACTGTGGCATGATGAAGCCATGGAGCAGCTGGGGAGATGTTTGCCCAGGTTCTCTCTGTTTATGCATTCTGCTAAGCACAAATAGATGGCTTCTGGTTGGCACGGCTCCAGATAATGATCTCTGCTGAAAGACAGTAAATGTTAGCTTGGCTTATAACCTCAATTGCCTACACAATTTCCAGATTTTAAGAGTATGGGTGTGATGAGTGTGTTTCTGCCTGCAGCCCTTCTTATTGCTCTAAAAAACTTGTTCTCTTGTTTCCTAACTAGCCCTTAGGATACTTGCTGCTCATTCTGAGCACCACTCTTCCATACTAACCAGTTAAATGTGTCTTGTTCCTGAGTGTTGTTATCTGTGCCCTGGCATTTCTTTTTTTAGCTTCATTGCATTCACTTCTGGGAACAAATTTGTCAGAAGTTGTATTGAAGCGAAGAGGTGTAGAAGCAGTTACAATATGGAAGAGTTAGGTTCCTCAGGTTGGTCACTGATGACAATTTTGGCCTTAATCGTCTCAACTTCTGCCTTAGTATTGGGGCGTGAGGGGAAATATATTGGGTTCTGTTGAAATGCCTACAAAATGATAGCAAAGCCAGGACTGAGACACTAACAGTCAATGTCCTACATCCAAGTGAAAATAGTTAATACTGCAGTGACAGATTTTAAACATTAAAACGTCTTATAACTTAGGCTGTAGCTAAATGCAGCTGCAATTATTTTCTAAAATAGAAGAACTTTTGAACATTAACCTTCAGTAGGATTAAACAAGATTTATTTCTTTTGCTACTACATTTATGATTTAACCAGTAGAATGACAAGCCTTAGCGTGAGATCTGGGATTCTGTTATACCTAAGTCAGAGAGAGCTTATGCTGTAAGATAAGACGTCACGTTCTTCTTTCTGAGTTGTTAGTGAAACAATTTACTGAGCAGTGTTGAGTGGGGATTGTTTTGAGGGCAGTCTTTTAAATGGAACGGTAAGCAATCACTTTTTCTTTTCTCCTTGACAAATATTAAAGAGCCTACACATATTATTTTGGGCAGGTTAAATTCCAGGTTTTGCTGTAAGAAACAAGTTCCTGCAGTTTGCACTAAGGGAAAATAACTTCTGGGGGTTTTTTAGGTATTACTTCAGTGTGTAACCTTCCATCTTTGCCCACATCGTTGTAATTCTGGATTTGCCAGAGAGGTAATAGTAGAGAGGCTTAATAGTAGAATTGCAATTACATTGTGCAGTATCAAGGATGAATTCTATGTACGTTGGAGAGAGTGGTTTAATGAGTCGCTGCTGCCTTCTGTGGAGCCGCGGTCGCTGTTCCTGCAGGGATTCGCGGAGGGGCGGGAGGTGACGCTGTGCCGAGCCCGCAGTGCCGAGCCCGCAGTGCCGCCCGCGCCCGCCAGGTGGCGCTGGCGCAGCGCTGCCGCCGGGGCTGGACTGGAGGAGCTCCGCAAGAGGAGGGAGCTCGGAATTCATCGCCTGCAAACCTCATGTGCGACATCGCAGCACACACTTTTGTTTTGTATGAGCAGAAATGGAACCCTCTTTTATGAGCTCACTTATTGTAAGTTATTTTTACTATGCAGTGTCCTTTTTTTTTTAAAATTTGAATTCTCCTGTTCTGCTCCCCAAGTAAAGGACTACTGAAAGAGCACAGCGCAGTGTCATCAACATAAGCTATGTTAGTGCCAGTGAGGCTTACTTTGTATATCAGGATGTGTCAGCTGAGTTCTGCTGTGAGTTTTCTTTTTCTGCCCGGACAGAGTAAGAACATAGTCAGTTCTTCCAGTATGAATGAAAGTATTGCATAAGGGCATTGTTTCTGGGTCATAGAGAAGCAAGTGAGAGTGCAAGAGTAGCATGTGACTGTTGTAGTCAGTAGGAAAATCTTCATTCATTTGGGTGAAAATAGGTTTTTATCTTTTTGATATTGAAGAACTGAGAAAAGGAAAATTCTACGTAAGTTAGCCTACATACATTAGCCTTATAATTTGATATCATGTTATGAACCCAAGTTTGATATGTATTTTATAATAGTATAGAGGTTAGCAGTGTCTTACATTTCTTGAGGTGTATGGCAGTGGTAATAAGCTGTCAGAAATAATCAGATGTTCAGGAGAAAAAATTGGGTAGGTTCTTCCTAACCTAAGGGGGATCAAACAGGTGAACTCCACATCCACATGCAAACTGTTTTGCCCAGCAGAACTTGACACCACTGTTTGTGGCCAGCCAGGGATGTTTTGCTTGTACAGATTGTCTGTACATGTTTCATTTGTGAACAGTTATGTTTGTTTGTTTTTTTAATGGGACTTGGAAAATTATATGATATTTTTTAATATAGCAAATGCACCCAATAGAATTTAATTTGTAATTTATATTTTAATTAGGGGATAAGACATACACTTAAATGTTAATATTTCCCTCCTGGAAAATAAGTCTGTTAGTAACGCATCCACTACTGTCTTACAGCTGAAATACAATATGAACAGCACACCAAATCAATTACAGTAAATTTTAAATTCCACTTACATGTTTGCCATAAAGCATTTGTAGCCTTTAAAAACATTATCTTTTAAAACAGTTTGTTCCTTTTGTGAAGACCATAACTTACAGGGCTTTGCTCAATGAAATCAAGCTATGTAAGGAGTCGTCTTGGAGATCTTTGCATTTCAAAAGATTCTTGTGATCATGGCTTTTTTCCATTAGAACGTGAAAAGGCTGTCAGCTTTGGGGTTTTGTTTTTGTTAAGGTGTGAAAGAATACTGTAGTTCTTTATTTTGGTAGTATTATGACTGTTTCTAGGATATTTCTTTGGTCTTCTACTCTGTATGTGCCTGGAGTTCACAGATTATGCTGATAATTTGTTAAAGTTCAAAAATAACCAAGAAAATCCTGTTAGGTTGGAGTATGTGTTTTGCAGTGTCGGAGACCACAGTCTTGCTTCTCAGTTTCTTGGGAGTATGTAAGGAGTATATATTGGGTCAAACAGGAGTTAATTAGTTTGAACTAGAACATCTGTTTGGGAGGCTATTTGTAGGTTTTACTTTATGATGTTAAGATGATGCAAATGCATAACTTGAAGATCTAATTTTCTAATCTAAGTTGTGATTTCTGAAAAGCTACAGTTTTCCTTATGGTGATGTGAGGGAGGGATATTTTTTTAATTATTTTGTTAGTTGCCTTTTATAAAAATGTTTTTAAAATTTGATTTTTGTTTTATTCTTTTTGGTTTGGAAATGTTATCCATAATAGTTTTTTAAAAAGTAATAAAGTATTGGCTGTGTATATAGTACTGTCTATTGTGAATGGGGTTTTCGTTGTTAAAACAAAGCTGGGTTTCTTTCAGGCTGTCCTCTACTCTGCCTTCCCAAAACAAAAAAAAAGTGAAAAAAGGAAAAGTTTTTCTTCTTGCTAATTCTAAAGTTAAGGAGGCTTGTACTTATATATCTGTTATTTTCTAATGTTTTAAACTTATTATGACTTGTAATTATGAGCCCCTCTTTCATAATGTTGTATGACATCCTGAAAGCTGTTCTTAAAAGAGACCAAATGTGAGTACATTGTGCAGAGTGTGAGGATAACTGGCATTAATGTTTTGTTTGAAAAAGAATTTTTAAAAATGTATTGGAAACCTAATCCAATGTCTGTGAAATCCATTCCTCATCAAAACAAGAAGAAACCCTTTTGTTTGCTGGATAATTAAAGTCTGATTTGTACTTTTTAAAGTCAGTGGGATTTCTTTGGTAATATGAGTATTGAATTGTGAGTGATTTTAATTTCTTTTTTTTTGCGTTAACTTGAATAGCAATTTAGCACTGTCCTTATGAGCACCCCTTTATATATTTTAATAGTAAGATGGACAAGTTAGGCCCACCACTGCGAACTGGAAGAGATGTGCAAAGGTTTTATGACACTGATACAAAACCAGACAGTACCGTCAAAAAGCCAAATGAGTTGTTGCCTGTAAAGAAGTAAGTATTACAAATCAGTGTGGTTTCTCTATTTTGAAAAAATGTTTCTCCTAAGCAGAAAAGTGTGCCCTTGATGAACATCAGCTGCCCATTATCCCTTCAATAGAAATGCTGTGGGAGAAGAATAGATTATATAATTGGTATCAATGTGAGGTAAACAGCTTCATAGTAGGACAGGGAAGATGAAGGTTTCCCTAAGATTTGATGTCTTCTGTCAGTGCTTGATTACCGATTAAAAGTAATGAACTTGTGTCTTTCTAAATCAGAGATAAAACTGATTTGCATGTGTTGTGGGTTTGAAGAACTTGGTTAGATGGACAGGTTGTTAGACCAATTAGAAAACTGGTACCGCCTCTGTGATTCACATATTTGCTAAACCCAGAGCGGGATTTTGGGATTCTCACTTCCTGTGTGGTGGGAGGAAGGACGGGCGGGCGGCGCAGCCCGGCCCCAGCCCGGCCCGGCCCGGCCCGGCTGCCAGGGGGAAAAACATCACCCCAGAGGCCGCAGGCAGCTGAAGAAACAACCGTGGGCTGCGCCGCAGTTGAAATACTCGTGATGCAGCATCCAAGGACCCGGTCCGACCCTCCCCCCCCCCGGCAGCGGCGGCGCACCTCGGCGG
>VZTA01015437.1:35052-47552 GCA_013398855.1 Mohoua ochrocephala | reverse complement strand
ATCACAGCAGGACCTGCAGGAGATATTCCCAGAGCAGGAAGGACAAAGGCTCTGTAAATCAGGAATTCTGGAGAATCTGAGCTGGTGGCAACAGCACCCACCTCAAATCCTGTCCCCTGCCAGTGCTCCGGGGGGGCTCAACCCCACCAAAAAAACCCCAAACCCGAGGCCCCTGAGCTCCATCCCAGCCCACGCTGCTCCGGGTGGGACACAGGAATCCAGGTCTCGGCAGAGGGCTCCTGGAACGTGTGAATTTGGGATGTGACGTGATCAGATTTAGCCCAAAGATTAAAGCCTCTCCTCTGATGTGCTTATCAAAACACCCCACAAAGAGACTGACATAATTAGGTGACAACTCAGCCCACGGCAGCTCTTTTAACTTGCAAAAATATTTAATCTCCAATACGAAAATGTGGGTTCTGAGTATTAAATTGCCAGCCTTAAGCACTGCTGGTGGTGGTGGTGGTGGAGGGAGCGACAGCTTATTTGTGAATCAGAGGATGCTTTAGAGCACCTTGGTTGGTGACACCTGCAAAGGTTTGCTGGGGCTGGCAACAGCCCTGAATTAGCAAAGTTTATTTTAAAAACTGGAAATCCAGCGTATTATTTGACCCGAGTGGCTCAGCCTGGGAGATTTAATAACCAGCCTGCTGGAGGAAGCAGGGTGTTAAAAGGAACTCGGAGGTACAAGATTTCTTTCGATCCACTCCATGATCTTTGAGGTTTTTTCCAACCCTTAAAAATTCTTGATCTTCAGGTAAAAATACACTGGAATCCAAACAGCAGCCGAGGAGCCCACGGAACTGAAGAGCAAACCCAGACTTTTGGGGAGTGTCTCCCTCACAATGAAAGCTTTTCCACAAGGCAGGAAATGTTTAAGGCAATTGACATTTGTTTACTGGAGGTGTTTAGGCTGCTGCTGTATTTATGCTGAAAAACACCATTAAGAAAATGTCCCCTTTGGAATAAATTTGCACTTCCCAATGCGCCGTTGGAAATAATTGGATTTTTTGCGAATTAGACAGGTTGGGTTTGGGGGTTTTTTTGGAGAAATTTCACTGGGAATCTGTTAATTCCTCCCTCAAACGAGACGAGGAAAAGCGCTGAGCACAGATGGCGACCACGCCTGCAGCGACAGGGATGGAAATATCAATTAATTGCTTTGGTGTTGGGGCGACGGAGCCCTGAAATGCCCCGTTCACCCCCTCGAAGGCAGCCACGGGGCTGCACTGCCTCACACCCAAATCCCGTGGTGACGGGGCACAAGGAGAATGGAAGATACGAATGAAATAAAGACAGAGGCTGCGGGAACATTGTTCCACTCCTAAAAAACCACCCAGACGCACAGAAAGGGCCGCAGACCCTAAAACAAGGTCGGGGGTTCTCAGCACGAGCAGCTTCACCCCTGCTGCAGCAGGGTCTGGTCTTTCCCCTACATTGATCTGTCTTTGACCCAGCCTGGGCCGGGAACAGCAGAATTCCCTTCCCAGCCTGCCCGAGGATGTTTTCCATCTTTTAATCCCTGAGAAAACGGGGGCTGACGGGCCCAGAGCCCTGCCTGGTGCCGTCCCCCAGCTCTCCGCTTCGCGAGCTGCCCCTGCCCCTCCGATAAACGCGGCTCGGAGCTCGGCGACGCGAATTCCACAAGTTTCTCGGAAACAGATGGCTGGGGAGAGGCAGGGGGCGAGGGAAGGGCTCCATCACAAGCCCAACTATTATTAGAGAGCGGAGACTTCGCACCAGCAGCGCTCCCGGAGCCGCTCGCAGGGGCGGGTGTGGCCCCGGCGCTGGTTCTGTCCCCCGGCGGATCCCGCGGGACGTTCCCGTCCGTGCAGGTGTGTCCCCCCTGCCCGGAACGACACCGGTCCGAGGGGGTGCTGCCTCCCACCCCCCTCCCCCCGTGTCCAGAAGCACATTTTGGGAGCCCTCCTGGAGATCCCCTCACGCTGCTCCCCCCTCTCCTTGCTCCCAACCCAGCCTCGACCCATTTCTCTCCCCGCGCACCCTCCCCGCTTTCCAACCCCGTTCTCCTTCCAAACCCGAGCCCGCAAATTTGCATTTCCATATGGAGCGCCGGGGAGCTTCTGCTATTCCAGGAAGCCCGTAAACATCTCGCTGCCGAGGGGTTCAAAAATAACCGTGCCGCTCGGAGCTGCATCGCCCTGCGAGCGCGACGGGCTGGGCAGGAGCACGAGGCAGAGCGCTCAAGATTTAGGGATTTTTTTTTTTTCCATGCACTGATCACATTCCCAGAGTGTCAGAGCCAGCCCTTCCGCCCGGGATGCGGCAAAGGAGACGGTGGGGTTTTGACAACCACATGGAATCGCAATGCGTGGAGGGGCTATAAAATATTCAGCAGCCACAGAACATTCCAGCACAGACATTTGCCGTGGATCTTTGAAAATGGAAGGGGGGGGGGCAGGGGGGGAGCTGGAGAAAAGCTGGGTATAGCACTAATTATTCCCCAGCTCCTAATTAGTTGCTTGAATTTAAAATATGGATTCAGCTCCACCGGCAGCTCAGCAAGCCCATTGTGCTATTAATACATCCCTGGCGTGATATGGTTAAAAATACTCCCACCCTTTCAAGACAAAATGTGGCTTGGAAGTGTCACGAGGGGAGGAGTTGAGGGATGGAAATCCTCTTAAAGGAATATGACTTCCCCCAATGTCAAATAAACAGAATGAATTGGGCTCGTGACAGCCCCTACACCGAGCCCGTTCCCACAAAGAGCAAACCTGAAAATAATTCTCGGGGCAGAGCTCTCGGGCCACCTGAAATCAGAGCGGTTTCCCTGGCAAAACCGGTGCACAGCCAAATGGGAACGGGGGTTTATTTTTCAGGAGCTCTCCCGCCGGGGGAACAGGTGGGTTTGCAGTTTCCAAGGGCACGAGGCTGAAATCCCGGCCAAAAGGCAGAATTTTGAAGTGTTCCCCCCCTCCTCCTCCTCACATCCAGGGAATGCAGGAGATCCATGAGCAACAGCCAGAGCCCATTTTTCCGTGGAATATCTGTAGGTATTTGTGGGTGGGATCTATCAGACACTGGGGGCCTCTTCCCCCAGGATTTGTGAGCCAAGGAAATGAGTCTGGCGTGGGGTTTTATGGCACCTTTGGACTTGGGTCCAGATCTGCGTTTCCACATTTTTAGATCCTCACAGGACAACGATTGCGGCTCCCCTCCCATCCCCACCGGCAATTCCGCATCCAGATGGGTTAATCTCTGCTCCCTTCCCCTGGAATCTCAGCCACACCGCCGTGGAAACAATACCTGCACTTAACATTTGCTCCTTGCTGCTTGATCCCTTTTTTTTTCCTCCTCCCTAACTAATTTGAGCCCGTGATAGATCAATATATAAATTAAAAGACAAAAGAACCTGACACGTCCACTGTGGCCGGGAGAGAACAGACAAAGCCGGACTTTCTGGTGGAAAAACATCCATCTTCTGCACAATAAAGCAGCAATCCGCTGCTCTACGCCAAAACCAACACCCCGAGGGGCACCCTTGTGTGATGGGCAACACAAGGGCTTTGTTTTAATTCAATTAAACATAAATAACCCCCCGAAAACAACCCCCAGCCAAGGCCTCGTGTGGTGAACGTTGTCAGAGGGTTGTGATGGACACGAGGGGACGAGACGGCCTGGAGGGGTTTGGGGGCTCTGGTGTCACCCAGGGAGGGCTGTGGACAGCCTCAGCACCCTGCTCTGGGGTGAAAATATGAGCTAAAGGGTTAAAAAGGAGGATTTGGGGTCTCCTCCTCACCCAGCTCCCCACTTTCCTCTCCATCACGCTGGGGGAAAAGCAGGAGCCAGCATCCACAGGCTGAGCTCAGCCTGTCCTTCCTAACATGGGGGAAAGCTGGATCCGGACCAAAATGCATCATTTCAATCTGTCTCCGTGGCTTTTTCAGAGCAGAGAGACCTCACACAGCCCCTTCTCTCCCTCAGTTTCCCTCCTCAGCCCTTTTCCCCTCTGGTTTTTTCAGGAATCATCCCTGGGGTAGCAAGAGACGACTCCAGCCCGAAATGGGGCTTCTGCTGCAGAGGGGAAACTGCTGGAAAAACCCATTGTGCCTCAAAAACCCCCTGGGTGCTGCTGGCTGAGGGAACAGGAGCCCTCCTGGCCCGTGGTGGTGCATTTTGGAGGGCAGGGAATGGGGAGAGCATCGGTGCCTGCAGCTCGGAGCTGCTCCAGATCCCGAGGGTCTGTCCTGCCCCAGGGCTCAGCGTGGGAGGAACTTGGGAAGATGACAACGTGGAGCTGAATCCCTCGTGACTGGCAGCATCCAGGCTCCTCAGCTCGAGGATCAGATGATAAAAATTCACTTCAGAGAGCAAGAAACTAGATTTTCCTTCGGGATTTCGCCCAGAGCGAAGCTGTGATTTTTCCAGTGGAAAAAAAAAAACCCTGACATGAAAGCAAGTGAATACTCACCAGTGAAAGGGATTTAGGGAATTCTGCTCAAGGAGGTGCTGCCTGGGGTTGGGGTTGGGGCAGCACTGCCCCTGTGTCCACGCTGGACTTCGGGGCTGGACACTGAGCTCCCAGAGCTCGTGTGTCCCCACCACTCCCCCTGGGCTCAGCTGGAAGGGCCCTGCACCTCCACGAGCTGCTGTGAATCCTTAAAAACACAAAAAAACGGGGGGGAAAAAATAAAAAATCAACAAAAACCACGAGAGCCTTACGGTAATTACAAGGAGGTTTAACACGTGTCTGGATTTGCATTAATTAAATCGACGGGGAAGCTCCGATTGAGCAAATGAGGTTTTCAGTAAATGGCAGCGAGAGCCGGGGCTGGGAACTCCGGTTTGCTGCAGGGATGTGCCGCTGGAAAGGGGCTTCCAGGAGGGAGGGAGCCGCAGGGGTGGGCAGGAGGAGGAGAAGGAGACGCTCAGCTCTGAGATGCGAGGAGCTGGGAGCGTGGCTGTGCTGCCACCGTGGGATTTCGGGAGTGGGAAGCTTGGGAGCCGAGGCCGGTGGGAGAGCGCTGATAAAGCCGTGGGGAGAAGGAATGTGCCCATTCACACCCCGGCCATGCTGCGAGCACAGCTGTGGGGGGAATATCAATGGGCAGCGCGTTTTGTTTTGGTTTGTTTGGGGTTTTGGGGGTTGTTTTTCTTTATTTTTAAAGCCACCGGTTTGAATATGGAAGCGGGGCAGACGCACCGGAATGCTGGGCTGGAAGGGAATCCAGCTGCCACCCTGCAGGGGGGGGCTCCCAGGGCTGAACCCCCCCAAGGTAACTGGGTCAGTGTTTCCTTCTTCCCACAGCCCTGAGAAACAAAATCCCTCTGGATTCAGGGGTGTAAAACCCCCTCGTTCACAGGCAAACCCAGAGCTCGGCGTTGGCAGCCCAGAGCTGCTGCTGGAGGCAGATCACAGCCTGGCATAACCCTTAACTCCTTCTTTTTGCCCCAAAACCTCCCAGTGTGGCACAGACACCCCAAAGAGTCCCGTCCTGTCACTGGGAATGATCTCAGTCCCTGCCTGGGAAGCGCCAGCTCCGGCAGAGCTCTCCCAGCCCCTTCCTTTCCCATCGGGAAAGCAACCCCAGCAAACTGGGTTTGGGATGTGCTGGGATTGGGCTGGGGCAGGGTTAATTCCCTGCCATGGCTGGGGCTGGGGCCGTGTTTGGGTTTGTGCTGAACGCAGCATTGATAACACAGAGAGGTTTTGTTGTCTCTGAGCAGCCTTTGAACAGCGCCAAGGCCCTTCCTGCTCCTCGTGTCACCCCCTTGGCACCGGGCTGGGGGTGCACAGCGAGCTTGGAGGGGACACACCCGGGACAGGCGACCCCGAGTGACCCCAGGGATACCCCAGACCATGCTCAGGGTATCAGCCAGGAGGAAGAAGGGGACAGTGATGGGTTTGTCTTCCCAACTCCCCTTTGGAAGTGGCTGAACCCCCGCCCATGGGAAGCAGGGAGTGAATTCCTGGCTTTCCCCTGCTCACACACACAGCTTTTGCTTTCCCCGTGAAACCATCTTTAGCTCAGCCCACAGGTTTCCTCAGCTCTCTGATTGTCTCCCCCATCCCAGCGGCTGCGTGGGGCTGGGATCGGAGCACGCCAGGGAAAACACCTTCCTGGTGCGCCCTGCCGGGGTTTGTGCCGCATCCTTCGCGGCCGCTGGCCCCGGGGCTGCAGCTGGGATGGAGATCTGGAGCAGAGCGCTGCTTGGGAGGGAGCCTGGGCCGGGAGATGGCTCCGGGCTGGATTTGAAAGCAGATGCAGCGAGTCAGTGCATTAGGAGGATGCCCTGCGAGGGCTCCGGCACCGTACATCCCACAGAAAACAGAGGCCGATGGAGCAGAGGGAGGAGGGTGTCTGCTCTGCCCAAGCGGCCTCAGGGCTTTTCTGAACTCTTTTCTGGCAGGATTTTGATTCAGAGGCACAAAACCAATGCGGGAGGGTGCCGGTGGCCAGCTCCGGAGCAGGGAGCAGAGGGATGCGGGGCAGAGAGGAGGATCCCTGCCTGCTCCCCCCGCTCCGCAGGCACCGCGGACGGGAACGAGCAGCTCCCCGTGAACCGAAGGGTTAACGAACGCCAGAGCCCCCCTCCCCCGAGCGGAGTCGGTGCCTGCCACCCCCTTCCTTCCGAAAGCCTTTACATAAGAGCCCTGCAGAATTTCCAGCCCTGTCTCAGCTGTGCCACCGCCGGGCCGCTCCCCTGGGGCTGCCAGCGCCGAGCGCAGCCCCGCTGATTCCGCCAGGAAAATGGGATTTGATTTCTGCACCAGTCACTGTCTCTCACTGTTAAAGCGGGACCTGTCGGGCTCTGCGCGTCCCCGCCGGCTCAGCCGCACGATTCATCGCATCCAGCGACCTTGAATGTCCCCCCACCGAACCCCAGCACGGCAGCACGGCCCTGTCCCCACGGGCTGCCACACCCCAGCCTGAGCGCGGGGCTAGAAACGCTGGTTTAGGTGTAAAACATTTGAAAATGAATATCTGGGAGGCTTAAAAGCGGCTGGGGCTCTTGGTCCTGTTCACATCAGCCCTTTGTGTGTCACTGGGGGAGTGGAGGAGGCGTTAAAGACGATGTCCTGCCTGCTGGATGTCCCCTCTGCTGCTGCAGGTGCTGCGCCTTCCCCCGAGGCCAGCCTGGAGCATCCCGGAGCATCCCTCACTCAGCGGCCGGGAGCTGAGGACGTTCCTGTCACGGTGACACGAATAACCCCGGCCCTGGAGCAGCGGGATGCTGCTTTTCCATTCCCTCCCTCCCCTTGGGAACGGGCTTTGCTGGCGCTCGTGTCACCCGCTGTCGCCTGCAGCTCCTCTCCGGGACGGCAGGGGACGGAGCTGCCGCCACCGCCCCGGGTGTCCCCCGGGAGCGCTGCCCCGCGGCGGGGACAATGCCCGGGCAGATGGTGCGGCAGGAGCCGGGCCGCTGCCGGCAGCTGCCGAGGCGGCGTGTCCGGGATCCCGCTGCCTCTCCCACTCCGGAGGACCCCGGCGAGGGCTCCGCTGGGATCCATCCCCGCAGCTCCCCCGGCTCCGGCCCTCCCTCGGGCTGGATGAGCATCGGACCCCCCCTCAAAAAGCTCCCCTTGCTCTGACACCTCGGGTGTGACCCCGGGATGTGCTGCAGGTGCTTCCGAAGCTTTATTCCCGCTGCCAGCACGTCCCCGTTCGCAGCAGCATCGCTGTTCGTGCTGCTCGGCCAGGCTGGGCTGTTTCCCTTCCACCCCCGAGGCCGATCCCAGTCCCCACCGCACATCCCTGCGCTGCTGGGGTGCTCAGAGACTCCTCCTTCCAGTCAGCCTGCTGAAAACCATCCTCCTCCTTTCCCCCTGCAGAGTTTAGGCGTGGATCAGCCATCTGCACGGCTTCCCAGGACACTTAGAGGATTTTCCTTACCCTTGTAAGATGCTACACCTCTTTTAGCCGTGGCCGGACCACCCCCAGCCCAAGGCGAAGGTGGGGATGGTCTTTAAAGGCCTTTTCAACCCAGCCCCCTCCGTGGTTTTGTTATTCAGCCAACTCAGTCTTTATCTCTGGGGATTTTATTCCCTCAGCCCCGCAGCCCCCAGTGCAGGCACACGAGCAGGGAGGGCTCTCCTGGCACATTCCCTGAGCACCTCGGTCACCACGAGCACCGTCCCCGGGTCCTGCTCTGCTCAGGGGTCCTCCTGCCCTTCCCGGCTCCCCCATTCCGGGTGAGGAGGAGTCGCTTTTCCAGCACCCAGCTCCCAGCGGCGCCCTCGGAGCAGCTACAGGTGCGAGCGGCAGAACGGCGCGTCCGGAACCACCGAGTCCCCGACGCCTTCCAGGAGCTCGTCCCACCGACCAAACTCCTCCTCCAGCTCTGCACGGGGCACAGACGGTGCCAGGGTTACCACAGCCTCCCCTCCAGGTGCCAGGGTTACCACAGCCTCCCCTCCGGGTGCCAGGGTTACCACAGCCTCGCCAGGAGCCACCGAGGGGCAGCCACCGGACCCCCATGCTTTGGGAAGCACCAGCTCCCGCCCCAACCCAGGGAGCTCTCGTGCCCCTCCCGAGCCCCCACCCTGCTCCCCCACCCTGGGCCGTACTGAGGTGCCTCTGCAGGAAGGCCAGAGCCGCCCGGGTGGTGATGGCCAGAGCCTTGTGGGGGTCCAGGGTCCCCCTCCTGCCGAAGATGCGGCTGAAGAGCTTCCCAGAGAGGAAGGTGAAATCGGTCTGGTCCTCGTGCACGGTTCCCCTGGGCAGGGGAGGGATGTGGATCAGGGGGATGTGCATCAGAGGGATGTGGATCAGGGGGATGTGCATCAGGGGGATGTACATCAGGGGGATGTGCATCAGAACCCAGAGGTTCTCCTGCTGGGACACAGCCCTCAGGTGCTCCCTCCCCGGACTCACAGCATGGTCACAATCCTCGTCTGGCTGTTCCTGGAGCTCAACCTCTTCATTTTGGCAACGCTCTCCGGGGTCTGGAACTTCTCGGTGTTGATGAAGAGCACGGGCTTGGGCACCTCTGGATACAGCACGTTCTCCAGAGGGAACATCCAGGCGTCCAGAGCCACAGCACACCTGGAGCAGGACAAGCACCCACCACGGCTCCCCTTCCCACGGGATGAGCCCCGCGTCCCCGGAGCCTCCACAGCTCCTCGTCCCTGCCATGGCTTACCTGAAGCCGGGCTCCTTCACCAAGGCCAGCACCGCTGTCACCCCCCCGAAGGAATGGCCCATGACGGCCACTTTGGTCAGATCAAGGCTGTCCTGCAAACAGGAGAGGGCTGAGGAGTCTGAGCCCAAACCTCGCAGCTTGGAGGTCTCTAATTGGGGAAGAAAAAGACAAGGGAAGACCAGCAAAGCCTCCCTGCAAGGGGGGACAATGCCGTGTGCCCCTGCTGGTGTGATGGCACCTGGCTTCCCAGGGCCCACGGGGGAGGAGAGGCTCCAAGAAGCCGAGGGGTGGAAGGCTGGGGCTCTGCACGGAGCCTTCTTGCTCCAGGAGGAAAAGTCTCAGGCGGCCAGGACCGATCCTGCCACCGAGGGGCACCCAGAGCCCCCCGCAGCCAGACCTGGATACCTTCAGCACGGAGAGATCCCAGCCCTGGTGAAGGACGTTCGGGACAGATCTGCCGCCGGCGATGTCCTGGAAGAGCCGCAGCGCCCGCACGCACTCCTGCGCTCTCTGGTGAACCTGGAACGGGCAGCCCTTCCCTGGGACACCCAGCTCCTCCATCCCACAAACCTGGGGGTCAGATCTTCCCCCCCGGTGCCCAGCCAGGCTCGTTCCTCCAGTGCTTCTCTCCCTGAATTGCAACAGAGGCCAAGGCAGGCGCGAGGCGGCAGCGCCGCGGCTCCCACGGGGACACCGGGCATTTCTTGGAGTGGTTTCTCTCTGGTGTTTGCTTTTAATTCAGTTAATCTGGCTGCAGATGAGCAAAAGCCTCTGCTCTGGGGAGGAAGCAGAGGAGGGAGAGCCCGGGATCCTCACCAGATGCCCCCCCGGCCCAGCCACCCCCTGCTCCAAACCCCCACGGGGACCCCAGACCCCCTAAAACCCAGCTGAGGAGCATCCTAAAATCCCAAATGATTCAGGGAGAGGATGCCCTGACTCGGAGCCACTTTGAGGCCACGTCCTCTGCTGCTCTGAGGACACCGGTGCTGGTGTCTGTGCACATTTAAGGTGACAAGTGACAAAAATCTCCAGTGAAAACCTCTCTCCTGCTCCCTGTAACAGAACGGAGATTGACCTGGTGACTGTTTCCTTCTGCTTATCATTTATTTCTCTTTCCCCCTCACCATTTCTGCTCCTGGGTTCAGGAAAACTGTTTCCCTTTTCTGTGCAGCGTGCCATGAGGCAGAGAACACACAGAAATAACAGGCTGGGAGGTGATTTGAGGCTGCCAAAAGCACCTCCGTTCCTAGAGAGCTTTTCCACGACTAATCTTCACTCGCCGTTGTCCTTTTAAATGAGGCAGAAACAAACGGAGGGGGGGAACTTGGCTCAGCAGGAAGCCTTCCTGCTCCCCAGCAAGCAGCTGTCCGGGATAATCCCACAGAGACAAAAATCCGAGTGGGAACGAACCCAGCAGCCGGTGCGGAGCTGGGCTGGGCACAGAGTCCAGTTCTCCCCGGGGTGTGGGGGACATCATCCAGGGACGTGGCAAAGCCCAGCCTGGCTCCTGCCAGGGTCAGCTGGAGCCGGACAGACGGACCCCAGGAAGCAGAGAGAAACAGGCTGGACAGATTTTTCTCGTCTCCAAGGAGAAAGCTCAGCCCCGTGGCAATACAGGATTGGGAAGAGCATCCCCAGGGACGCAGGGCCAGGGGGATTTCACACGTCCCCTCTGCCCACCCCGAACCCCCCGCCCTGGTACCTGCTTGTTTCGGAAATAAAACTCCTTTTGCCCTTGGGGCACCCTCTGGAAAGGGATCCACTGCTCTGTCCCAGCCTCTGCCGTGCAGAAGTAGGTGGTGGCAGCAGAACGGTCCCTGTGGGGGCAGGAGGGAAGGGAAGGGGACGCTGGCAGCTCCCCCCCAGGGCACCATGTCCCACCAGCCCCAGCACAAATCTGCTGGGGACCTGGGCACCCACCTGTGCTCCAGCGCTGCCACCACGAAGCCCCGGGACGCCAACTCTGTGCAGATTGAGGAGTACAAGGTCCTGGAAGGGAGATGGGAGCAGAGGGGTCAGGGCAGGTGTGAGTGGGGCCACGGAGGGCCCCCCACATCCCCGTCCCAGCCCTGGGAAGGGCTCACGTTACCGAAAGGCTCCCAGGCCGTGGGAGAAGATGATCAGGGGGTACCCACTGCTGTGGGGCTTGAAAGGCCCATTCCAGCTCACCGGGACTTTGCAGGAGCCTGCGGGGAGGAGAAACCCCCAGGAAAAGGGGGGACACGGGCAGTGGGTGCTGCTGGAACGGGTCCCTGCTCAGCTCCAGCTCCGCCTGCAGCACCCACCCAGGCACAGGGGGTGGGCTTGAACCCCACCAGGGAGGGGGTCCCTAAGGAATCCCCACCCAGGGAGTGGTCTCTAAGGAATCCCCACCCAGGGAGTGGTCCCTAAGGAACGGGGAGCCCCCGGGGTGGGGGATGTCCCCCCTCACCGATGGCGATGCTGAGCAGGGCCGAGCACCAGCGGCGGCCGAGGGTGACATCAGCCAGGCCCCCACAGTACTCGGAGCGAGGGATCCAGAGCGGCTCCGCCGCCCCTGCCCGGGGCACGCAGGGGTAGAAGAGGCGAAGGAAGAGCCCCTGAGGGAGACAGGGAAGGGGGGACACAGTGGGGACAGCACAGAGGGCGGGGGCCGTGCCCGAAACCAGCTCAGCTGGCTGCAGCCACCCTGCTCCGCATGGAAGCCTGTTCCTGTCCCCATCCCCGTCCCCGTGTCCGTACCTGCCGCGTGTGGCCCACCATGACATCCGTGCAGCCCACCTGGTGGGGTCCCTGCCCCGGGGGCAGCGCCAGCATCCCCCCCATGCTGCCACAGCCGAGCCTGGGCAGGGACACGGGGTCAGCGTCCGTCCCCCACCCCAGGGACCCCGACTCACTCCCTGCTCCTCCTTCCCCCACCCCTCTCCCATCGCCCAGACTCCCGGCAGCTCCCAGCAAACCCAGCGGCTCCCAGTTCCACCCCTGTCCTCAAATTCCCACGGGCACAGCCCCTCGGGACCGCTCAGGGATGAGACCCCCCCCGTTCCTGTCCCGGGAGGGGGATCGTGGGGCTGTCCCACCCCGNACCCTGCTGAGGGCCCTGTCCCCCCTCGGGGGCAGGGGCTGGGGGAGGCCGGACACTGCAGAGGGGTCGGTGAGGGGCTGGCACCCACGGGAGTCCCCGAGCACAAGGGGGGACGGGACCCCGCACCCCCCTCCCCAGTGCAGAACTACAGCTTCCAGCAGCGCCCGGGGCTGCGGAACCACAACTCCCAGCATGGCCCCGGCCCGGGACCACACCTCCCAGTATGCGCTGGGAGCCCGGACTACACCTCCCAGTACGCACAGATGGACTACAGATCCCAGCGCTTCCCAGCGCTTCCCAGTGCCCGTCCCCCAGAGCCGTCCCTGCA
>VZTA01015437.1:2036-15033 GCA_013398855.1 Mohoua ochrocephala | reverse complement strand
AGCGCCGCGGGCCGGAGCAGGGCCGGGGGCAGCCCCGGAGCTCGGCGCCGTGACGAGGCCGCGGTGACAGCCGGCTCCCGACACGGGGGGGACGTTTCGTGCCCGCTCGGAACCCGGTGTGCCCGTGTTTGAGGAACGCAGCAATGCTTTCCCCCGGAGGTATTTGGCCGCTGGTGGGATTGCACATCTCGGCCTCGTTGGCCCATCAGATCTCAGTGTTCGGGCTCTGATCTGAAGTTGCAGCCCTGCTACAGGTGCAGCCCCGGCCCGTGCCGTGAGTGGCTTCTCCTGGTAACGCGCGTTTCTCACACACATCACATCTCGGTTCAAAACCTTACTGCAAACGTGCATCACACAGCTTTGCTGAAAGGTTAAAATATCTCTGTAGCATTGCCTGAGACTGATGATACTCTTTTTCTCTCTCTTTTTCTTTTTTTTTTCTTTTTTTTTCCTTAAAAAAAAAAAAATAATTGCCTAAAGCAGTGGAAATACTTGAAAGCTTCCTACTAATAACAGGCCGTTTCCATGTGGTCCTTATTGCCTGGTTTACTGGCATAAAGACAATTACCTTTATCACTGGCTGTCTTAAAGCTATTGTAGTTCTGATCTATCAGTGTGATTTCATTTATTTATTTATTTATTTATTTGCTTTTGGTTTTGCGTTTCATTCTGTTTGACCAGTGATCCTTGGCTAGCCAGGCGTTTTTTAATTTTATTTTATTTTAAATTTATTCCTGTCTCTAGTCAGTGTCCTGTTTTGGTTTGGTTGTGTGCAGGTGGTGCTGATGTTTGGTTTGTAATCTTGTAGGGCAGCGTGCAGGGAGGGTCACAAATCTGCAGCAGGGTTTGGTGGCTTTTCTTTTTCTTTTTTTTTTAAATTTTTGTGTGTGTGTCTGTCTCTCTCTCTTTCTCTCTCTCGTTTTACTTTCAGAGCAATAACTTAACTTTTGTCCTTGCTCTGTTGAGCAAAAGTGAAAGTTAGATGCTGGGTGCAAACTTCTGCAATCAGTTACCGTTTTTAACCTTTCATAGCTGTAGATTCCTCATGCGGAGGAGACTTGGTGAAAAAATCAGTCACCTCAAAAAATAACTCGGGAGCCGTTGAAGCTTTCTCTCCTCCGAGTAAAACAACTTAATTTACACCCGAAACATTTGCTCCTGCAGCCACCTCCGCAAAAAGGCAGTCGATTAAAATCTGTTACTGCCCAACCAGGGGCTTCAACGGGGACCTCCTGCGCTCTCCAGGCTGGATGGGGAGCATGACACCCTCCTGTTATTCCTGCAGATGCTCACGGAAGACACTGAGGGAGAGGAGCAGGAGCGTTCTCGATAGTCCTGTCTCGGCACGATACCAGTCTAGGTTTGAATTGTTGCCACCTTGAACACGCCGGGCTGTGTTTGAAACCTTAACGAAAAAGATGTAATGTCACTTCCCACCTGGCCCCGTGGCAGCAGGCGCAGGTTTACGGAGTAGCTTCTGGAATGTTCTAGCGCTCAAAGCCCCGTTAATGGCGGGGTCTGGGCAGGCCCAGCACTGCCACGCCAGCCCCTAAAGGGGGGGAAAAAAATACAGCCCCGGTTTCCTGTGCCTGAGTTTTAGTTCTGTGGGTTTTTCCCCCTTCCCCAGAACCTTTGCTCTTGAAGATGGTGAGTAGCCAGCCTAAGTACGATCTAATTCGGGAGGTTGGTCGTGGCAGTTATGGTGTGGTGTACGAAGCGGTCGTCAGGAGGACCTGTGCCCGCGTGGCCGTGAAAAAGATCCGGTGCCACGCTCCGGAGAACGTGGAACTGGCTCTGCGCGAGTTCTGGGCCCTTAGCAGTATCAAGAGCCAGCACCCCAACGTCATTCACCTGGAGGAGTGCATCTTGCAGAAAGATGGCATGGTGCAGAAGATGTCCCATGGCTCCAGCTCCTCCCTTTATTTACAGGTACACGAAGCCGAGGGAGCGGGGTGGAAGGAATCGGTGACCATGCGGAGCTGGGGGGGGAAAGGAGGTGGGGGCAGCCAAGGCTGTGGTTTCCAGCTGTGCTCAGCGAGGTGAGGGGATTGTTTGCGTTGCTGACACCCAGGATTTAATGGAGGTCTTGAAAAAAATCTGAACAATCACCTGGAGCTTGGGGTTTGAAGCCGTGCTGCTCTAAAAGACCCCAGAATTTGTATTTAATGCAAATCTGCTTTGATAATTTGAGGAAGCCCCACAGGTGAAGCCCAGGGGAGGTGCAGGCTGTGGAGTTCTTGGCAGCAGCCCTGCTGCAGGTTAAAGAGCACTCGTGCCCTGGGACAGGGCTTGGAGGAATTCCATCCCGGGTGTCCTTGGAAGAGGAAATCAGTGTCTTGATTTATAGGAAGCCAACACTTAAGATTCTTTCAGAAACAATGAGCAGCACATCATGAGCTGTTTCTTTTTGTAATTAATAACTATTAATCTCTTCAAAGAGTGGTAAAGGTATAAACAAGGGAATAAATATCACTCTGAAAGTGTCCTTTAAGTTTGAAGATGTGTGTTTTTGAAGAAGCAGCAGCTCTGGAAAGGCATGGAAAGATAATCTAATTAATTCCCTTGTCAAGGAGCAGCCCCGAGTATAAATCACCGCCTGGCAGAAATTCGTGTCCCTGCTTTGGAAAGCCAGCAGCCTGCTCAGTGCTGGCTGTGTTAGCTCTAGTCAGCTCTTATCATTTCAGTTTTTATTGTCATTGCTGCTGTCTGCCGTGGGCCTTTTGTGGGTGAGCAGCCCTGCAGATCCCATTGTGAGAACCAGGATCCTCGGCTTTGCCAACTCCCTGTGGCTTGGGAGCTGTTCCTGACTTGTTTTCGTGGAGGGATTAGGCTAAAATCACACTGGCCAGCTCACGGGGGAGAAGTCAGTGCCTTAGCTTCCTGGTTTTCGTGGAGCTGCCAGGGATTGCTTCCAGCCTGGGGGCAGATGTGCAGGGAGGAGCTTGGAAAGCCCCAGGGTGGAGCTGCAGGGTTGGGGAGAGCTCCCAGCTCAGCCCCCAGCACTGGTTGGGATGGTGGTGCTGGAGAGCAGCTGGCACAGGGATCTGGCCCCTGCCAGGTGCAAACACCACGGATTGTTTTGCTGCTCCAGAGAGAAGAGAGAGCAAAGGGCAGAGCTGAGCTGACTGGCAGGGTCACTTTGTGGTAGCCTGGGCTAAACTGAGGACAGTCAGACCCCCTTTGGCTCAGCCTCTCCTCTCCCAGGTGATGTCTCAGAGCTCCTGAAGGGCTCTGGAGCAGATTCTTAGTGCCAGCTGAACCAAATCTGTGGAGTTTGAGTCCTGAATTAGCTTTGTCTGCTGGTGCTTTGCCACTGGCACAGATGTGGGTGGTGGATTTTGTTGCCTTAACTCACAACATCTGCAAGTGCAGCTCCCGTGACTGTGGGGAGGGCAGAGCTGTGTCGGTGCCCTCTTGGCAGAGGAGACTCCCTGCTCTCCTGAGATACCTTAATCTCACTGTTCCTGACTACAAACCCTAAACAAGGCATTTTTTAGCTCTAAACTAGATTTGCTGTTTAAATTGGTCTGGGAAGATAGCTGTAAGTTACTACCCCTTTTTCTCTCGCTTTTTAAAAGCACTTCAAAATTCCTCTCTGCATTAACACACCCCTTAATTTTTGAAAGCCAGATTGATTTAGTATCCATTGGTTTACTGCTAACAGAAACAACTGCAGGACTTCCCTTGCAGAGGCACCTCAGAGGAGCTGCAGAGGCAAATGCAGTTGTGTAAACAGGATTAGTAAAAGTGATTGCAGGCTTCACTTTGCTTTCCGTGCGAAGCAGCCGTAAGAACTGGCTGTTCAACTTGTGTTCCTGAAAATACCGTGTGGATAATGAGGGTGGGAAGGGTGTTCTGTGCTCAGCTGTGCCTGTAGATCAGCGTTCTCCTGAGCTCAGGGCTCCTGTGTTAACTTGCTGGATTTCATTAACGTGTCAGGAACGGAGAACAGGCTTTAAAAATCTCTCCTGGATAAATACAGCTGTGTGGAGTTACTCCTGAGACTTTGTTTATCCCGAGAAGCTGTTGGCAAAGTGGGTGGGACAGGCTTTGTCAGGGTGGGACACTGTCCAGCTGGGACAGATGGGAGGGCAATGGCCACTGGGTATCTTTAAAAATTCTCTTATCAGGGTCGAGCTCTGCTTCTGGGCAGGAGCCTGAGCTTGATACGCTCCACACGAGTGAAGATAAGGAGGCTGGCAAATATATTGTGATTTTTTTTTTTTCTTCTTCTACATAAAAACATTTGCATGATGTTTTCTTTCCCCCGTTGCAATATCTCGCTCTCTGGATTGTTGAGAGGAGGTTATCAAACAATCCTGGAATGGTTTGGGTTGAAAGGGATCTTAAACCCCATCTCGTTCCCACGGGCAGGGACACCTTCCCCTATCCCAGGTTGTTCCAACAAGGCCTTGGACACTTCCAGGGATCCAGGGGCAGCCACAGCTTCTCTGGGCACCCTGTGCCGGGGCCTCGGCAGCCCCACAGGGAAGAATTCCTCCTGTATAACTAACCCAAATTTCCCCTCTCCGTGAAGATCCCGATCCCGTGCACATTCCCGTCGTGTCCTTCCGTTCTCACCATCGTCAGGCAGTTACGCCATTTCTTTTCCTCGTTGCAGCTTGTAGAAACCTCATTAAAAGGAGAAATAGCCTTTGACCCCAAAAGTGCTTATTACCTGTGGTTCGTGATGGATTTCTGCGACGGAGGAGACATGAACGAGTACCTGCTGTCCCGAAAGCCCAACCGCAAGACCAACACCAGCTTCATGCTGCAGCTCAGCAGCGCCCTGGCCTTCCTGCACAAGAACCAGATCATCCATCGCGACCTCAAGCCCGACAACATCCTCATCTCCCAGAGCAGGGTGGACGCCAGCGACCCGGAGCCCACCCTGAAAGTGGCGGATTTTGGGCTGAGCAAGGTGTGCTCGGCCTCGGGGCAGAACCCCGAGGAGCCAGTCAACGTCAACAAATGTTTCCTGTCCACCGCCTGTGGCACCGACTTCTACATGGCCCCCGAGGTGTGGGAGGGACACTACACGGCCAAGGCAGACATCTTCGCCCTGGGCATCATCATCTGGGCCATGCTGGAGAGGATCACCTTCATAGACACCGAGACCAAGAAGGAGCTGCTGGGCAGTTACGTGAAGCAGGGCACGGCCATCGTGCCCGTGGGCGAGGCGCTGCTGGAGAACCCCAAGATGGAGCTGCTCATCCCCGTGAAGAAGAAGTCCATGAACGCCCGGATGAAGCAGCTGATCAAGGAGATGCTGGCGGCCAACCCGCAGGACAGGCCCGACGCCTTCGAGCTGGAGCTGAGACTGGTCAACATCGCCTTCAAGGACAGCAGCTGGGACACGTGAAGGGGCTGGGTGGCAGCTGCCTGGCAGGCAGGGCCCGAGCTCACCTGCAGGGGGTGGCTTTCACCTAACTGGAGTTTCCCGACAGGAATGTTGAGTTGGCCGCGCTGTAAAACCCCGGAGTGAGACGTGAGGGCGTTCCTTGGGGTGCACTGGCAGGGGGGGATGTTGCAGGAGCCAACACTACTTGATTTCCAGCACTCTGTCATGGAGTGTCTCATACATTCCAGTTTCCTATGTCAGTATTAGGAACTCTCATGGAAAAAAGAAAAAGAAAAAGATTTGCATGCTGGCAGTGCAAATCTTGAGGCTTTGTAATGTAATCCGTGTATATATTTATGTATATGAGTGACTGGGAGTGTGTGGCACTTAAATTATTTGCTGTGGGTCTGGATGATTGGAGTCTGCTAGAAAACTGGGTGAAGAAGGTGGGTGAGGAACACTCCTCCTTCCCCAGGCCCGAATGACTTTATTATTTATTTTTGTTATCTAATTTCAAAGACTTGACTTTGTAAACAAACAAACAAAAAAAAGCAATGCAAGGGGATCAGCTGCTTTCCAAGTGCTAACGTGGCTGATCTTAGCACTTAGAGCTTAATGAGCTCATCACCGAGGGAGTCAAATTAAAAATGTACAGTCAGGTGCTGGCAGGGGGCTGGGTCATTGATCATTTGATTTTGCTTTTATGAATCAATTAATCTACCTTTGCTCTGCTCTGGTGTCCATAATCCCATAGGATTTATCACAGGAGGATTCCGTGCCCTCAGTTGGTGCAAACATGGATGAGGGAATCCAGCAGCGTATTCTTAAAGTGCTTCAGAACGTGGTGGCAGCAGAGTTTTTCCACTGGCTGGACCCAGCTGATAAATCCTGGCCGTGGCCTTTTCCTCTCTGGCACTGCCCCAATCCATTGGGGCTGAGGGGACAGGGGTGGCCCTGTCCCACAGCTCACACCCGCTGTCAGTGACAGGGATGTGAAAGGTGGCAGCCTGGGCTGGGTTTTTTCTTTCTTTATTTATTTCTCCTGCTTTTGAAGCAGTGATCTTTATTTAAAAGCACAGATGGGAGGATGGGGAGCTCTGGAGCAGTTGGAAGCTGCTTATCCCCAGCTCTCGTTGCACAGAGCAGATTGGGGCTGGGAGAGGTTTCACCGAGGCCACCTGACACTGCAGGGCTGACAGAAGCTCTTTGTACCAGCACAACACTTTGTTCTTTTGGGTGCAGGACTGACCTTTCCCATCCAGTTTGACCTTTTGGAAAAAGCAGAGTCTTAAAATTGCCTTTAAAGCTGCAGGAAAGGCCAGTTTTCTTAATAAATTCAATTTCATTTTTTTCCCCCCCCCACCCAAATCTTACTTGAAAATGGCTGTAAGTATTTCCATGTATAATTTGCTGTTTGAACTCTGCTCCCTCTTGGTGCTGGGGGAGCAGTTCTGGGCACTCAGTGTTTATTCTTGATATCATTTTTTTGGTTTTTTTCCAAAAGCAAAGGATTCTGATTCCACCCAACTGCTGAGGCTGTAGAGGCCGCAGGTGGTTCTTACCTGGTGCTGTGTGAGCTGGTGGCCGTCACCCAGCTGGCCTTAGTTTATAATTCTCCTTATTTTCTTTCACTTCATTGTTTTAGGGAGCGATCCTCAGACAAACACACTTCACTTGTTGCCAACCCTGCCTCCCAGCTCTCACATCTCAGCAGGGTCAGCGGATGGGTAAAGCTCCAAGGGGGTTTATAACTGATGTTAAAACTTGAGAGCTTTTTAAAACCAAAAGGGGCGAGCTTCCCCCTCTCTCACCCACCCAGGAGTCATACCCGGGTCATGAACCTCCTGCAGAGCAGCACCGCTCCCCTCTGAGGTGCTTTGTGAACCTCCCGCTCCCCCTCTGCAGGGTTCCACTGCCTGCAGTGCCGGGCTGAGGGACTGGCACAGGCAAGTGCTGGGGTTTTTGACTCCCAAAGTGTTTTCTTTGCACTGATTGCCACTTTATAGGTTGGGGGTACCTGAAATCCCTCTCATGGTGCTTATCCTCGCTGTTGGGTGACACTGGTAGTCCTCGAGCTCTGTGTTCTCTTTGATTTTTGTTGTCTGAGGTCTTTGTTTTGAGGAAATAAATCAAGTTGTTGGAGCAGCCGTGGGGTCGTTCACCAGCGTGACACGAAGTCGAGACACTTTCCAGCACTTGGGAAAGAGGTTTTTCCCCTCCCCCCCCCCGTGTTTTTCTTTAAAAACTGTAAAATATATTTTATGGAGAATTTATAATGAGGAAAATTATTGTGTAATTTATTAAGTTCATGACTGTTTTTTGAAATAAAATCTTGAATTTCGATGAAGTTTTTAGGACTTTTTATGGGGAAGTGCTTTCAGTCAGTGCAGTGTCAGTGCTGCCCTCCAGGGACAGCGTCCCGCTGTTCCCACATGCCCTGAGAAACCTTAGGAATAAAGGTGAGGAAACATCATTACTTATCCATGACAGGAAAGCCGAGCCCTCATTTGCATGTTTTAATTAGCAGCGCTCCGGACAAAGGGTTCTGCAGGCTGGAAATGAGTTTCTCTTGGAGTTTCTTAACGCCCACAACAAACCTGAGCCCAGTCCTCTCCCCTGTGCCTGCACCTGGGGATTCCTGGTGCCAGGAAGGGGCAGATTCCCACCTGGAATGGGCAGATTCCCACCAGGAACAGGCAGATTTCCCCCTGGAACGGGCAGATTCCCACCAGGAATGGGCAAATTCCCACCAGGAATGGGCAGATTTCCCCCTGGCAGGAGCCTTGTGCTTAAGTCAATGCAGTTTGGATTTATATTCATTTTTTTTTGTTTTTTAGAGGGTAAAGAATAAAGCCCTTTAGTAAAGGAGAAAGTCCCACTTTCGGTTTAGGTCTAAGAGTGGTGATTTTAAATGCAGACACAAGCTGGAATCCTTCCCCACAAAATGAAAAACAAACCATATATATAAAAATATAAAAACTATATATATAAACTATATATATAATATATACTGTACTTCAAATAGATTTAGTCCATAGGGAGGGCAGGGAAATCTGCAGGGAAATGCCCTGGTGCAGAAATTAGATATAATTAAAGCCCCATCTGGGCTGGGCGAAGCCACCCTGGGCTTTGTTTTCCCGTTCAGCAGAGGGCAGAGGCTCCAGGCTGCAGCTTGCCCGTCCCCATTCCTGGGCTGGGCTTGGGAACTCGCCTCCTTGGGATTTTTTTGCTTTGTTTTGGTTCAACCGGAGTTTCCCTCGGCACAACCCGGCGGCTGGGGCTCTGGGGGGAGATCAGTGCCCCTGCAGGGAGCCCCGGCCTCCATCCCACCCCTTGGGAAGGTGCCCTCCCTGCAGGGAAACAGCTTCTCCCCTCCCCGCCGGGCTCGGGCGGCCTTTGGACAGCCCGTGGTGTGCGTGTGGCTTCCCCTTTGCTCCACTTCTTCCCTCTGTGCTCCACATCCCGCGGATCCTCCCGTGGGACATCGGTGCTTCCGTGGTTTGGATCCTTCCTGGCGGTTTGGGGACAGAAGGGACGGGCCCAGGGAGAACCAGCTGGGAGCATCTCAATGCCGAGTTCAGCTGGCAGGGGCTGCTTGGTTCCCCGTGTGGCTGGAGGGGCCGGTTCTGCAAAGTGCAGTTTCTGTGCTTTTAGCACAATAAAGGCTGAGGGATGTGCCCGGAGAGCCACGAACCATCCCGAGCGTCTGAGGGACGCGGGGGAGGTGGGAGTACCAGACTGAGCTGCTGCAGATGCTGCTCAGGAGCTCTGGAAGTGTTTTGGGGGGAATCTGAAACCCCATTTTAGGAGCAGGGTGAGGATGGGCCAGGCACCACCGCTGGGAGAGGAGCCACAGCCTGGGCCATGTCCTCGTTCATTTCAGAGGGCCCTTTACTCCCACATTTGGGATGGAACCAGACCCAACCTAAACACCTTTGCAGCAGTGGTGGGTTCACCCCCCCATCCTGACCCTGGGGGTGTTCCCTCACCTCAATCCCAGCAGCTCCTTCCATCTCTGTCTTTCCTGGCTGTCCCTGCGGTCCCAGCACTGCCCAGCCCTCGCCTGCCGTGGGGTTCGGAGCCCTTTCGAGGGGTTGGAACATCCCTGGGAGCCTCTCCCGGGCCCAGCTGCTCCAGTTCCGACTTGCAGCGACACGTGGGTGCCTGCCTCGGATTAGGTGCTGGTTTCAGATTTATTCGTGCCCCTTTGAACCCCTGATATTTTTAAACTTGTCTAACAGCCTCTCCCGAAGGAAAGCCTGAGCCCTCTGTGGCTCCTCCCCAGGCGCTGGCATTTGCATGGACCTCGGGCCGAGGAGCTGCTGTGGGTGTGAGAGTGAAGCAGCCTCCGGAGCCACCAGGTGTTGCATTCCCGGCTGCACCCAGGGGATTTTTGAAATGACGTTTTGAAAGGAGAAATGCATCTGGACAGAGCTCAGTGGGGACACGGTGGCTTCTGGTCACCTGGAGCAGCGCTGGGAGCAGGGTTGGTTCATCAGGGGAGGAGAATGCTGTGGAAGGAGGGTCTGTGCTCTGGGACTCACAGCCCTTGGGGACCTTCTCAGCCTTTTCCTCACTCTGGAAGGTTCCACACCTGGCCCCAGCTGTGGCTGGGTTTCACCCGGGGTTGTTTTGCCTGCCCAGCTCTGTGCTCCCTTCCAGCCCCGTGGAAGAGCACTGAGAGCTCTGAGCAACCTTAAATAAAACCAAGGGGCTTTGAGCATCCCTATGACTCCAAAAAGCCCCGAGGTGCGTGCACAGGAGGCTGAAAATGGGCTAAATCCCTTCCTAGAAGTCACAGGGACAAACCCCCCATCACCAGGAAAAGCAGGAGCTGCCTCTGGGAGTCTGATGCCAGGAAGGGCCCCTCAAACCTTCCCCTTTTTTTATCCCAAAGGGAATCTGCCTTATCCAAATATTCCAGTTCAACAGCAAGTGCCTGGCAGGTGCTCCAAGGAGGGTGACCACTCTGGGACAGGCATTTGGGAAGAGGAGCCCGTAGGGACAGGCTGCATCCGCCAGGGAAAGGCGATTTCAAGGCTGCTCTTACTCACTTGTGGCTTTACCAGAGCAGCTGCCAGGATTCCAGCTCGGGAAATAAAACCCTTCCCAATGAACAGTGATTCATGTTGCCTGGAGTTAAAATTAAGGCCCACGAGGGAATCCAGGGGCAGATACCAGAGCTGCCATGGGTTTCTCCATCACTTGGCCTGATCCTATTCCCTGTCTCCGACCAGATATTCTCCAGGGCTGCCGCGTCCTGCGCACAGAGCCCGAGTGCTGCCTGCTCTGCTCCTCTCCAGGTTTGTTAGAGTAAAAGAGGTGGTTTGTCCCTTCCTTGCTTTCACTGGGAATTTTCTCCAGTGCCTGCAGAGCTTGAACGAGGCCCGGCCCCTCTCATCCTGCCCAGCTTCCATTTCAGCCCCCGTTTTCGTCAGCACAGGAGTCCTGGCCCCAGCCCCTTCCTGGCCCCGCTGCCATGGCCGGGAAGGTGCTGGATGCAGCCCCGGCCCCGTTCCCGGCACTGGCTCCGGAGCAGCAGCTCCTCAGGAAGGAACTGGGGTGGGGACAGAAGTGCTCGGGGGCAGGTCCCCTCTCATCCCGGGATCTGGGGCCGAATGCCGTGGCTTTGTCCCCGTCCCTGGGACCAGCCTGGGCCGGGCTGTGCCCCAGCTCTGCCTCCAAACTGTCTGAGAGGGGTGCAGGGGGCTGGTGGCTCCCCAGGGAGCACTGGGGGCTTTCTCTGGCCCCGCTCCGAGGGTCTGGGAGCCCAGCTCGGGGTGCAGCAGGTCCTTCCCCCTCCGCTCCAGTGCCACGTTCGCAGCCCCCCGGGCTGGAGCTGGGGATGGAGGGGGCCGGGATTGTCCCTGTGGGAGCACTCGGCCCTCGGGAAGGGAAGAGGGCAGTGGTAAAAATAACCCCTGGGCCAGCTCCAGCCCATTGTGGCTTCCTGCGATTTACAGCCCTTCCCGGGGGGAAGAGGCAGGAACCGGCCAGCTCGGGGCTGGCTTTGACCCTTTCACCGCCACCGGAGAAGGTGCCAGAAGGACCTTTCCTCCCTCTTTCCTGCCCGGGCAGGACCCCGGGGAAGGGGACTGTGGTGGGCTCCTGCTCCTGAGCTGCCCCCAGCACCCCGGGGTGGGTGTAGAAGGAGAAGCTGCTGGAGTGGACTTGGTTTCCCTGCCCCATTCCTGGCCCGCCGTGTGCAGGGGGACAGAGAGAGACTCGGAGGCAAAAAAATCTCTGCTGCAGATCCGAAAATCCCGGCCGGGTTCCCGTAAGGAGGCGGAGGGAGGAGGGGACCTGGCAGAGGTGAGCTGGAGCTGCAGGAGGAGGGGGGTTAATGCCGGGCAGGGCTGCGAAGGGGGGGTCAGCACGGGCTGGGGCTCCTGCCGGCGGGGCTGGGCTGGCAGGGGTTAATGGGGTGGCTCTTCCTCTTCCTCATCCTCTATATGAGGCTGCTGCCGGCTCTGGGCTCAGTTTGCCGCGGCAACCAGAGGGGCAGGAGCTGCGTGAGACTGGAGCATCCCATCCCTGCATCCCATCCCTGCATCCCATCCCTGCATCCCTGCGTGAGTTCAGGTGAGCGAGAGCATCCCCCACCTGCCTAGCGCAGGTCCTGGCCGCGGGGCCGGGCCGGGCTGGGCTGGGGAGGGCGAGGGCCCAGCGGCACGGGCAGTCCCAGCCCGGGCACCTCGTGCTCATCCCTCGGGGGCACAGGGCCAGACACCGCGTGCCTCAGTTTCCCCGTGCGTACTCCGGGGTGGGTGCGGTGTGGAGCCCGTGGCAGAGGGTTCCCGGGCTGTTTGCTCCCCTGAGCTCTGCTCTGCCCAGCCCCGTGTCCCTGCTGTCACCCAGGGCTGGTGATGGAGTGGCTCTTGAGGGCCGTCCGGGCCTTTTCTGCACAGTGGGACCGTCCCCTTCGGGCACTTACAGCCCCGGCTCCAGGCTCCTTCCCCCACCGCCGGATTCACGCACGGGCGCTGGGGTGAGCCGAGCAAGGGCCAGAGCACCCCGGGGCTACTGAAACCCCCGGGTTCCGTGCCCTCCCCACACGGAGAAAGGGAGAATCTTCCCTCCCAGCCCAGCCTGGCTGTGTGGGACACGGCTCGGGGACCCCCAGACACCCCCAGCTCGCCACCACCCCTGAGCACGGCTTTGTTCTGCCGCTCGGGAAGACAAGGCGGCGGCCGGCTCCGGTATTTTTTCCTGTTGGAAGCCGCTCCAGGGATGCGGGTGAAGCCGGCGGATGCTCGGCGCTTCTCCCTTCCTGCCCGGCGGCTGTTCCTGCCCGGGCTGCCAGGATTCGCCGCCTGTGTGGCATTGAGGGGACCCTCAGCTCTGCTTCACCCCCGTCCTCCTCCTCCTCACCGCTGCACCCTCGGGGCTCACCCTGACTCTCCTCTCTCCTCCCAGGGCTGAACCCAGGACCCGAGCGAAGCTTCAGGAGCCTCCCCAGCTGCCACACCGGACCTGCCCGGCCACTCCGAGGGGAACAGAGCGATCAGCGGCGCCGTTCCGGGGCGATGGTGCCCTTGGGCAGCCCCGGCCTGGCCGTCTGCGCCTCCAGCAACCTGCGCCTCATGGCCCCCGGCCGCGGCTCCCCCCTGGCCTGGCTGAACCGGAGCCCCGAGCGCCCGCAGGGGCCGGGGGGCA
>VZTA01015436.1:0-42798 GCA_013398855.1 Mohoua ochrocephala | reverse complement strand
GAGCCTCCTCTTCTCCAGGCTCAGGCAGCCATTTGCCCTGAGGACAATGTCTCTTATTGTTGAAAACCGAGACAAAGAAGATATTAAGTACCTCAGCCTTTTCTTTATCGCTGGTAAATATATTCCCCGTGTCCAATAAAGAATTGAGGTTTTCCTTGCCTCTCCTTTTANCTATCAAAGCATTTATAAGTAACATTTTTTATTATCCTTCATAGAAGTGGCCAGGTTAAGTTCTAATTGAGCTTTGGTCTCTCTAATTTTCTTTCTGCATGACTTAACATCCTTGAACATTTCCTGAGCTGCCTGCCCCTTTTTCCAAAGGAGATACACCCTCTTTTTTTCCCTTGAATTTCTGCAAAAGCTCACTTCCCACCCAGGCCAGGGGAAGTCTTCCCCGTTGGCTCATCTTCTGGTACATAGGGACAATCTGCTCCTGTACCATCAAGATTTCTTTCTTGAAGTATGTCCATCCTTCCTGGACCCCTTTGTTTTTAAGAGCTGTTTCCCAAAGTACTCTCCAAATCAGTCTCTTGAATAAGCCAAAGTCTGCCCTTTGGAAGTCTAGTGTAGAAGTTTTGTTGATGCCCCTTTTTGTTTCCCCAAATATTGAGAACTTTATTATTTCATGGTCACTGTACCCCAGACAGCACCTGACCACCGCATCTCCAACCAGTCCTTCTCTGTTTGCAGGTCTAGTGGAGCTGTCTCAAATCTCAACTACAGTGATAACCTAATAAAGAAAAACTATTCTCTCTCACTCAAAGCAAATATTTTCTCCTGCTCAAAAAGCTCTGAAGGAGATCTCTACAACACTTCCGAACGGTCATTCATCCCTTCCCTTTCCACCTTTACTTCACTGTGCAAGACCTGTGTAAAGCTGAAGCTTTCCAAAGAAAATGATCTTGCTCAGTACAAGCTGACATACTTATTTTCTTCAGATGAAGGCCATTTTTATCAATGTTAAAGTGAGTCTTACACACAAAAAGAGTTAAAAATTAATTTCACCTAAGTGAGAGAAAATAAAGAGAAACCAACAGCACATCTGTGACATGAGACTGGAAGCCAAGTCAGACTCTTCCAGATCCAGAGATATTTTTTATGACTTATGTAGTAACTTACATACAGAAAAACAAGTATTAATATTCCGTCTCTTACTGTGTAGCTCAGATTTTCTTGTGAATAATCTCATTGTGAAAGCTGAAACATGAATAATAGCTGCACTCTCCCATCCTGCAACGAATAGCCTCATTTTATCACATTATTTCTTTTCTCTCTTTCAGCATATAACTGTAGTGGGAGGTTATAATGGTAGCCAAATAGCTCCCATTTCTACCAGCATTTATGCTTGTTTATGACTTATTTGGGAAAGGCAATGCTACGGCTCCAATGCTCAAAGCAGCAATCTATCAGTTGCACTACACCCATCTGTGTAAGGAAAACCTGCGCTTTGTGTGCAGGAGAGGGTGAAACACTCACAGCATCTGGCAAGAGGCACTGACCTTGGGAAAAGCTGACAGTGCATCTTCTGTACACTCACCACGCATCTCTGCCTTTATTCCAGAGCTCTGTACTCACACAGCTCTGTGTATAAGCCTGAAGTAGCTGCAGATAAAACCAAGCCTAGGATATCTAAACTCTCAGTCTCTGCTGCTCCTAGGTATAGCAGGCCTGCCAAAGTTGGTGACATTTTCCTATACTGAGTTTTTGGGGTTTTTTTAATCCTGCATGTTCCCACTGTTCCGTGCAAACAATATAGCCGCAGTGGCTGAGGAATATGACGTTTTCCAACTTGCTTGTTCAGTGTGCCAGCTCTGGTGTAGGCAAGTTCCTTGTGAGGCATTGGTTTCAAGGGGCATCTAGCTGAACTCTAACATGTCATTACCGTGCATTTTTCAGACAAATCTCCATTTATATTAAGTCGACAATTTAATTGTGTGCCAGTTTTTTAAATCGAATCATAGAATAGTTTGAGTTGGAAGGGACCTTAAAGATCATAGAGTTCCCAAGCTTCCTGTCATGTGCAGGGACACCTTTCACTGCTCAGTGCTCCACCCAACCTGGCCTTACAAACTTCCAGGGATGAGGCATTCGCAACTTCTCTGGGCAACCAGTTCCGCTCCCTCGCCACCCTCACAGTAAAGAATTTTCCCTAAATATGCAATATAAACATACTTTCAGTTTAGAGACATTTCCTGTTTGTTCTGTCTTTACATGCTCTTGTAAAAAGTCCCTCTTCGTCTTTCTTGTAGGCTCCCTTCAGGCACTGCAAGGTTGCTATAAGGTCTCCCCAAAGCCTCTTTTCCAGGTTTAATTTCCAGCTGGGCTTAAACCACAGCAGTATTCTGAGCAGAGCTGGAGAGCTAATCAGGTCTGCATTTTCCAGATGAAGCCAGTTAGAACACCAAAAGAGGTTTCTTAACTATTTACAGGTTAATGTCCCAATGCTGTTTGAGAAAATGTCAAATTAAACTCTGGTCTCTCAAAGTAGTTGAAAGCGCAGAACTTGGCTACTCTGGGGATAAACAGCCAGAGCTGCACTGTTACCCTAAGGATATGGGAAAAGTATATTTGTGATATATGGATCCAGTCTGACTCTCTGAGAAGTTGCCTCCTCTCTGCCACCAGCACAGTCACCTTCCTGCCAAACCCAGCTGCCCGTTAGCATCAAAAACAATTAATGAACTAAGCTGAATTTTGCCTGAAAAAAGCCAGCTGCTCAGTAAAGCCAGGGTGATCTGATGGCCCCGTCCCTGTCGCCCAAGAAAGATGCCCATTTGCCTTATGTCTCTGTCTGGGCTTGGAACTGCTGCCTCTGCAAATGATTACTTTAAGAAAAAAATCTACAAAGCTGGAGAGCACAGTATTATTTTTTTTCCTCCTCTCCATCGATACATGTACAAAATAGGCCAATTAGGTATTCTGAACACTTTAATTAACAAATTAGTTATGAACTGGAAAAAATGGTCATGCTTTCTGTATTCATCAGGCTATGGTAAATTAACATAAGCTAATGATGCTTTTTTTAATGCAATTACTTGAGCTTCACTCTCTACAGACTTTATTTCTTGGATTGTGTCTGGAATGAAAAGGGTGATGTCTTTCCTTTCTAAAGTTACTTTTTCAATGCATGACTCTGTCCTGGATATACACTGGCACTTTCCTCTTTTTTTTCCTGTTTCTTTTTCCCACACCCCCACAAAATTCACTATCCCCTTGCAATCAGTGTTTGAATGTTTTTTCAGAGGAATGAGCTAATGCAAACATTTTCATTTGTCTTTTTAAGAACTCCTTCTACAAATGATAACCGTTTATGAAAAAGTATTTCATTAGGGCCAGATCATTAAAGTACAGAAAACAACTTCTAAGGTCAACCAAGTGGGATTCACAGTTGCCTTCTGAAGGGAGATACAAGTGTTTATGGAGCTGAAGTGGGTTATGGGTTACATTACAAATCAAAGTGGGATGCGTAACTACTTATTTTGAAGGTGAAGAATAAGCAAACCTGATTATATGGTAGGATGTGAAGCAGATAAAGACAGAGAAATTTGTACACCTTTTTTTGGTGCAAATAATGACCTGAACCCAAATTCTTTATGGATTTTAAAAGAAAAACAAAAACAAGAAACAAAACCAAAACAAACTCAGAGATTGAAGCTAGCGCTACACAAAAATTTTATTATAAGTAATACCAAAAGGACATATTACTAATAGAATGAAAGTGCTTTCATTTACTATCACAGGTAAAGGTCATCCTAAGGGAGACATGTTTTGAAATGAATAAAAATAATTTTAAAAACCCAAACGAAAACAAACCCAGAAAGCCCTCAAACAACACAGAGAACTCCCCTAAACAAAACATCAATTGCTTGTACTCTCTCTAAAGCATTCCAGAAATACTGTTTATACTGTGTGCAACACAAATAATGCTATGTCACACACAAACACATTTTTGAGGTATAGTAATAAATGAACCAATAAAGGCCATTTATTTTTCAACCACAAGTAATTTTCCATATTTTTAAATGGATAAGTAACTACTTAATAAATAAGGACTATCAATTTGTCCTGACTTCTGATAACCTAGTTTGATCAACACTGTTCATGAGATGGTTTCAGCAAACACACTGTAGTGGACTGTACGACGTGTGTTTATCTAGAGCACATATTTACAGAAAGAGAACTGCTGTTTATTTACTTTTTAAAAGGCATCCGTGTTTTAGTGACTTAGCTCAGCAAGAGCTCTCTTATAGACATAGAAAAGCTAAGTGGATGATACTACTCTGTCATGATTGTAAGTCTTCTTTTATGCTACTCTGTCCATTACTTTCAGGATCTTTCCTACTTACAAAAGACAACATACCATAACCTGGATAGTGAACTTCCAAACCACTGGCAACTCCATAACTTTTTTTTTTCAGAGGGTTTTAATCAAAATGTAATAAGTTGTGTTGCGTACAGGTATTCTTAGTGACCTCAAAGGTGTCCTTGTCAACCCAAGGAGATTGCAGTATTTGAGGTGATGATCTGCAGGGTACTAACTACTTCATGCTAGCTCCACACTGTCCATTTGGACAAATGTTAGTTCAGAGGGAGCACCAGCTCCTTACCAGCTCCAGTAAGGGAGCACTTACTTTGAGATTCATACCCAAACTAGATTCCTGGAAATCCCTGTGAAGATACAAGCCCAGACTGCTCACACAAACCAGGCTGATGCTAACCACCTTTTCCACATTCACTTTGCCAAAAGGAAAACTACATAAAATTCTTCTCATAATAATAAACAATTGGAGAAGTAGTGACATTCGTTCTGGTATTGGAGATTTTAAAAGTGAATGTAAAAAGAGCCTAGGCTAGGTGTCCCTAGAATTCTTCAAAGGCAAGGATCTAGCAAGCATTTTTATATTTTCTTTTAGTAGAACCACTGCCATAGATCTGATTGAATAACTGGAAATGATCTGGGGAATAAAAGAATCGTATCCCATTATAGATAAATTCTTGCATCTTCCACACAGAAGGCAGAATTTAAAACTCCACTGAGAAAAAAAAAAACGGTCACAATTGCACCTATGCCAACACTTAAAATTTCTGATGCTTGTTTTATAGTCACATTAATAATTCTGATAACAGGCCAAGGTCAGCACACTGACTAAAAGGTAACCTGAAAGCCTAGATATGAGTTACGCAGTGGTGTTAGACGGACTGTTTTTTGAACATCAACTGCTCGACAGAAACTTCCTTTCATATTACGTTATCAATTTCATTGGTAGCATCAGATTCCCTGCTAATACTGGACTTAAAACAGAACCCCTGGGTGCCAAATTTCCTCTTTTTTATTCCACTGTGCAAAAGATAATTTCCACATATCCAAAAATTCATTATGACCTTCATACTTTCACTGTCTGCTGGGATTACTTCTGAAGTTTTGAGACTCTACTCAGTTTCAAGCAGCTTCCAATTATATTATATAACATTACATTATGTTGAAATAATGTAGAATTTCTTCCCTAAATTAAAATGGTATGAGGTGGATGATAGGCAGCATTAATTCTCGTACTAGTGAGAAGTGTAAGGTCCAATGGCTTGGGAACCATTAAAAGGAAGATTGATAATGCATTATATCAAACGTGTGCTAAGAATCCTTCTCATGATGTGATGCAGTCCATTGATTGTATCGATGGCAGGTCACAAGATGTTAGACCTTATCACCTTGACATCACATATGAAAAAGCTACTGAGGATAGATTTTGAAAAGCTGGAGAATGAACTTATTAAAAGCTCCACTTTTCTCTGAAGCCGCTTGTAAGCTAGTAAGGTGGCAGCAATACGGACTTTTGCAGGAGAATAGGCGTGACAAAAATGGAAGGAACTGTAATCTTTTTAGCTAGTCTGCCAACTAGATTCCAGTTAAAATTTGATCTGTCAGTGACTTAATGACATATATTTATGTGCCAATGGGGCTGACTCCAGTACCAGTGATTTTGGAAAGTAAAATTAATTTTTTTTTAAAGATAGCGCATCCCCATATTCTCCAAACAGTACCTTCAACCTTCTAATATATTTGGAAATGTTTGGTTTACACAGGAGGAGAATCTGAGCTGATAATTGACAGAAAACTCAAAATTCTTTTTCTTAAGAAGTCGATCCAAAGCAAAAAGTTTTAGAATTTTATAGCATTGAAAGATTTAACAATGTTTGCATATATATAGATAAAAGTGATAGTGACAGCCACAAAAAAGAAAAGCCATGAACATTTCTCCTCTTCTTTGGTGCTTTTTCCCCTCATATAAGTTACAGATTTAAAAAAGAATCTGTACTTTTGTTATACTAGCACAAAACATCAAATAACACAAATAACTTTAAATTTAAAATGAAAAATATGCTAAACACTACAATACAGTGGAGCATGAAGGCTTAGTTGTTTAAAATGAAATATTATCATACTGCCAAAAGGATAATTTGATAGAAACTGACTACATCCAGCTTTGTCTGAACACTTGCTAATTCAGTACTGTTCAAATTTTTAAATCCAAGTCTTTGTTTATGAGCCTTTAACATAATTCAGGAGCCACCACATTATGTTTGCCAAACCTACATTCACTATGAAATTCATTGCATCCTTTTGTCTCCATAGAAGTTTTATCACAGCTGAATTTCAAAGTATCTTTATCCCTTTTCGTTGCAGGCCTGATGGGGATAGCAGCACTTGCTTTGTCCAGCACCAACTCCAGTTATATCTGTTGATAAGTACTAGTATATCTAGTAGTAGTATAATTGCTCGCAGAGCAAAGCAACAAATTTGTCTACATTTTCTGGGGCCTTCTTGTTCCCTACTTCTTTGCATGATAATAAAACGAAAGTATTTTGGTTGCTTTTCCCAGCTGCTATGACTGAAAGTGCCCAGGAAGGCGGAAGAAGGAGGGAACCCCATGAGAAAGGCTTTGGGGATCCATGAATGAGAGAGCTGGCATAAAACGCAGATTTGCATTGTACTCCCAGGCTTTTGGCTCTCTGTGATAATGGAAACACAGATTCGCAGTTGTAATGATTATATAAATCAAAGACTCTTACTCGCTGACATGGAAATTGTGGTTTCAAACTTTTATATGTATTGGTATGAATTTGAAAGGCACTGACAGACCTGCAGGTAACAACTGAATATTTGTTTCTACAATCAGAATTTTTTTCTATAATGAAAAATAACCTTTTCCACTCCCCTGAAAAAAACCCCAGTATACTAATCCTTGCTTACCCTAACAAGAAATAAGGTTTAGGACAGGAACAAGGGGCAATGCAGAAGAACCACCAAGTAAATTGATTTGGAGAGGTCAACATTTCTAATCAAATTTCTGTCCATCAAATCTGCATGTCCTTTGAAATAAGTATACATACCAACCCATAAGTCCTTGAAGACTTACAGGGGTCTGAGTAGACAGATGGGGGAAATGTAAAATATTTTCACAAACTAACACAGAAACCCACCCACATATACACCCTGGAGGTTTCCAGATCAATGCCAATCCACAAAGATTTAATTCTACTTGCCTAAATCACTAGTTATAGGCTTTGTAAATGAAGTGTTATCAAATATTAGAAGTAAATCCATGGATGTTTCTGCTTTTGAAGTCTCCTAAAAACTGCTGAAAATATTAATTTTTTTTGGTGTGCATCCTTCCAATTGCTACATTTATAGCAGGAAAGTGAACCAGAACATCTATAGTGAAAACTCCAACCTTCTTAATAACATGATGTGGTTGTTCAGTGAATCAGTGTCTTAATCAATGGAATAAAATATACCATCTATTCAGATAAAGTGTTTTGCCAGTCTAGAGTGAAGTGCCATGAAAACAGGATAGAAAAATAATTGGGTTGGAGAGTAGAATTTTCAAATGTGTATTTCTTTAATTTAAAGGGTCTGGGGCTAGAGGAGGGGGAGTTCTTTCCATTTAATGACTTGAGCACAGTGTGGTTTAAATAGCACATTTGATTTGGGAATCTATTAGCTGATAATGACTCCTTGGAGAGAAAAAAAATTGGATTCACTTATTACTGGTTTGATTAGCAATATCTGTAATTCCATGAAGTTGTAAAATAGCTCAGCATTAAAACTGAGCTATTTTCCATCACTTGCAGAAGCAGAAGCATAAACACAGACAGACAAGTTCCTGTGTTAAACACACTCCTGAATTCTGCAGTACTTTTACTGCCAGTAGGATTAGGAAAATGATATTTGTTCATGTACATAGAGAAGCCTCAGTTTTGAAAAGTATTTCTGCTATACTTCATGGGCATTAAGAGATGGATGTCAACAACCTAACAAAGTTGGTATTTAAACAAAGAGATGCAACTACTATTTAAGAAGGAGATGCAACTAAATTTCAAATGAGGAAATAAACCCAGTGTTTGATTAATGAAGAAACTGATCCAAAATGGTAAAGAAACATCATTAAAAGAAACTGCACTGTAGTGATTATAAGGGTAAGAAAGGGAAGGGTAAATATAATTAAAAGAAAAAATTAAATTCCAAATGTCAATCTGCCTTTCACTTAGAACAGAATAAGTAGTCTAGTAAACTAAAAGGAGAAATACTCATCTAAACCAAAGGAAGATCATCCCAGCCAAGCTGATGCTAAGTTGTATTTCATTAAAGTGGTTCTAGTGACTTTTTTTAAACTTAGAACAGGGAATGGAATGGAAATGAACATAACTGTAGTCATAAAAAAAGAATTTAACCTAAATGACGAGCAGTGTTTCAGAATTGAAGCACCACTCCTTTCATCTGGACAACGAATGTTTAAAGACACAACTGAAGGGGCCCGACAGCCTATCAAAACATGCGTTCAAACACACTGCAACAGAAAGTATGAGAACTGCAAAAAGCACGTAACAAAATACATGGAGCACTGGAATAAAAGCCTGCAACCAGCATAAAACAGCATCTACTCTCATTCAGAAGCAGCAAACCGTGTTATCTACTGGTCTGCAGGCCTGAACCCAAAGAAATTGCCAATGCTCCTGTCTGGCCACAGGCTCTGCATCAGATCTGCAGGCCAGTAGCTCTAGAGCTCATCAGTCGTGTTTTCTCTAAGCTAGTCTTTGGCTTCTCTTTAGCTCGCTTAGTTGCAATAGCAATTCTTTGACAACCAGTAACATAACCTAATCTGTTTTACTTTTAACTTAGCTGTGTGATTGCATGGGCTAGTGACTACCAGTATAACAATTTTGATATATTTCTGTACCTGTCATATCTATTCTGCAGGGAATAAACTGTCACTGTATAAAAATGTAGGGTAGAGGACTACAATCATGGGATGATAGCAGAGGAATTGTAAGTACCAGCACAGGCTGGCATCAGAGGAAGCAGGGCTATAAGTAACTCACTAGGTCAATTACTAGTCATTAAAAGAAAGTAACTCTGGGGCCTGGCTAAAGTTGATTTTAGAGAACAAAGAAAAAAAACCAAAAAAAAACCAAAGAGGAAAATAAAGAGATCAAAGAACAAAAATTCTACACCTGTAAAACACAAATATACAGAAAAGTGGCAGACCAATAAACCAAGATCAATTTCAGGGCTCTGAGAGTACCGACAGGCCATAATTGCACCACCCAGTGGAGAACCCACTCACTCTGCCTGTGAGCCTGGGGGTCCCATTTCAGCCTCCAGATACTACCTGGGCCACATCATAGGAGTATCCACGCCTGGACCCACCCCATATTCTTCCCCACTTACAGATTATGTTTCCTGGCTTGACATCAGACCCAGCTCGTCCCTTCCTACCTCCAGACAGCTGGCAGAGATGGCAGTGCTACCGGCACTACTCACCCTGTTTGTGGACAGGAGATGGTGCCTCAATATCATTAAACCAGGTAGGCCATCAAATTTATGCACCTGTTCTTCCAACCTCTAAGTCGGAGGCAGCTTTGTTACTTCTGAACAAAGAGGTATTACAGATATATATGCAAAAGCCAAAGTCTCTGCAGTGATAGACAAAAACCTGAATGACAGCAGTCATTGCTGAGGTGGGAACAAGTTACATCAACAAAGCACACCAAAGCTGTTTAGTTTTGCCCCAACCATGACCTTGCAAATGCTCATTTACCCAACAAAGACAGGTATGCCCTTTTATGTGAAGTGAATTATGCAGCTGTACTGAATGACTCCATCGACATCAGGCATGTGGCCCACACTGCTTCATGTTACTGGGAGTGCCCTTCTCCCTGCAGTGCAATTGCTGTCCTGTACAATGAAAGAGAAATTCATTCGGTTCATAAAAACCATCCGTTCCAACAAGCATAAGCAATAGTATTCCACATAAAACACATTTTCACATTAAAAATACCATTCATCATTTTTTGAAATATCTGAACATTAAGGTTGAGAATGTCCCTTACCTCCTCGCTTGTTTAACTTGGCATACCCTGGCACGTAGCTGCTTGTCATGAATGATGAACTGCTGAAGGAGGAATGGGGTAATGCTGAGACCAGAGGTTCATCACACTTTTCTGAAAAACAAGAAAACAGATTCCCTTTATGCTCTTAATTATTCATATGTATTAAGAGACAATGTGCCCTTTATTTACTCTCTGGGTGATAACACATCCTTGTTACTTTTGTACATGAAGAATTCATGTAGCTACATCACAGCTCTTCAATAAAAAACCCCTACAAACAGAAACCAAAAAACCAAAAAAGCCCACCTCAAAAAACAGAAGAAAACCCACAAAAAAACCCAGACACACGCACTGACATAAGAAAATAAAGACTTCAACCATTGACAAAATAAGGTAATGGCAATATCTAACCATGAACCATCACCTTACTTAGGGATACAGTGGTTGAATGACAAAGCCTGCCCTGATATATCTGGAATGTTTTTGGTGACATGAAAATCTAGTGCTAAAGAAAATTATTATCATGAAAGCTTTCTAAGAAGTAGATAAGATAAAAATTTTCATTTCTGTAATAGAAGTGCTGATAAATCCAATATTAAAAAAAAAGAAAATAAATTAGAGAACATTAATGAATGCCTATGAATTATCAGATACAACAGATTCACTGAAAAAACTATACTAACTAATCTCTATAATTCATTTGAGTACTTCAGTTCCATTTTACCCAGTTATAAAGAAGATTAACGTGGTATTAGCATCTAAAATGGAAAACACCAAAATCAATATCTTAGCCTTCCTAATGAAGAAAAAACTGTACAAATCTCCTTCTTTTGTATGTTATAAATTAGAATGAAGAGAACTGGCTTAGGATTTTTCAAATACTTAATTAATGTACTGCCCTTTGTTGAGTTTTTTGTAGGTAGTTCAACAGATGGGAGAAATACGTGGCTTAAATTACTCATTTACATCACAGGTAAAACTAAAAAAAGCCTTAGCCTACACCAGTAAGCCTAACTAATCTTTTTAAACACATGCACTGCAGCACAGTCTCTGCTGTAAGTGGAAACACCTTCAATTCATGTATCTAGAAAGCATTAGGTCGCCATAGGTGGTCCTCAGTAGAACTAAATATGCATAAGCAGCATATTTAATGCTCAGCCACAACACCTAGTTTTGGTACAATTAAAAACCAGTAGTTTGGTCAGACTGGATCACAAATTAATTCTACCTTCTAAAGAAGACCTTTAAGGGGAAAAAAAAAGGATTGTGAGTGAATCGAGTAATATGTAATGCAATTCTCCTAAAATGTGCAGTCTCATGTAATGAAAAAATAAAATTACTTTCACAACAACAGAAACTGAAACACATAAATACAGAAGAACATTCATTCAGGAATCAGTATTTTGACATTTAACAAAGAAAATAAGTGTCCTTTACAAATCTCTGAGTTAACAAACATTAAGGGAAAAACCAAATCCACACAAAGGACAAGTAAGAGTGAAGGGCAGCTGCTTTGGACTGAATTAAAGGACAATTCCAAGGACTTTTAAGTTCACTACCACAGTATTTAATGATGGACTTTTGACGAGGGAAGATAAGTGGTTTGAAACATTATTGTTTAGACCACAAACCAGAAAGATCGATTTCCTCCTCCCTCTGCTTTGGCTGCAGCCGAACAGCACATTTGTTCAGAAGCCCCCAGCTGGGTGCGCCTCACATCGCACCTCTCCAGCAGCACACCAGGGCTGCACACACCTCTGCCTGGGAGCAGGGATGTGGCACAGAGGAAAGGTCTGTGTTTGCAGATCCTGGGTGCCAGGTTGCTTTCATTTCAGTCAAAGTAGTACAAGGTTGGAGCTAAGAATTGAAGGGAGCAGCTAAGAATCGAAGGGACTGCCACAATTGACAATTTTTGTCCTAAGTGCCATAACCATACAAACACAGAACTACTTGACAAAGTTTTTCTCAATTATTTCTTTATCTATCAGTTTATTTTCTGTAGATCATAATAACTTTTCAACTTGCTTTCAAACTGCTTGTGCTGCCACTTCTCTATTAGTGTTACCTAGGTAGAGACTTGAAGGCATTTGTCATTAATCCTGTTGTCTAGGTAAAAATGGAATGAAACATTTAAAAGCAGAACAACACATAATCAGAAGGTTTTAAAAATACAAACCAAAATATCTTTATAGCATTTTCCTATGTTTATATTACATGATATTTACTGTTAAGGAAAAACACATATTCTCATCAGTAATGAAAGCTAAGATTGAACATGTAGCTTTGTTCTGTTTCCTGAGGGTTTTTTAATATATTTTGTAAAGTAAATTGTTAGGTTTATACAATTTTCTGCCACCCATAGCTTCAAACTGCGGTGGGAGGAAAAACCTGCATCTTCCTGGAAAAAGTATTAGCAATATAAAAACTTAGTTACAAAAAATGTGTTCAGCTCATGTAATTTGATGTATTACTAAATATAATGGGAGGCTACTGCTTACTATAGTCTAAAACAAACTTGTGAAATAAAAGATCTATCTTAAAACATAAATAAAATTTTAAAAAGTTATTTTAAAAATGTGAGCACAAACTTAATTTCTGCAATAGAAATATACATAGATTTTTGACATTGAGCTCAGAAACATGACAGATGAAAAAACCCTCCCCCAACAATACCAGCTATCAGAACTTCAGATCTTTTACTGATTCCAGTAGCTATTGAGAAAATCTCCTTTTAATTTGACAGCTGTTATATTTGTACTACTATTGAAGATGCACAAAAGGAAATGTGGAAAACTTATTTGGATGAATACTAGTTTCTAAATCATTAACGGTTTTCCTTAATTCTTTTTCACTAACCCATACTCTTTGATTCAAAAGAACAATACAGAGAGGCTTGACTTAGTTAAAAAAAAAAAAAAATCCCACAGGGAGCATCCCTCTATTTGCCACTGTGGTCACAATTTTTACAAACAGTCATGAATATGCTTCATTTAATGTACATGTACTTCTGCAGTATTTAATCTGAACACTGATTTCTTAATTAGGTTGGAATCACTAATACGGTGGTGGAGGCTAGGAAAAAACCCAGAGTTGATACAATTTGCCTTCATTTTTGTTTAGAACTGTAATCCTGTCCTACATCTATTTTGACATACCAACTAATAGGAAAGAAAATATCCCACTTTCTCATTGTTTTAAAAAAAACAAACCTCCCAATCTGCCTGCTCATTTTGGCTTCAAAATATAGGAAATTCACCATAAATGTGTATGAATTATAGGGAAGGACTATATTTCAGATTAATAGACTTTAAAAAGATATTACATCTCATCAATAACTCATGATTTCAGGTCCAACAGAACAAAAGTTAAAAGACTGCTTACATAAGCTAATATTTCTAGCCCTATATGAAAGTTCCACTAAATATATTGCACTATTTAAACTTCCGTCAGAATATGAAATACTCTTAGACGATAGATTTAAGAGGGAAAAAAAAAATCCTTGGGAACCTTTTGTTCTTCCAGCAGTTTTAGTTATTTCCTGCAGAATCCAATTTTTTACTTACTGTAACCAGAATCATATATACCTTCCTGTTACTGAGATATAATAGCCTTTCCCATATAAGTCAATGCGCTGTGCCCTGTTAATCAATTACAGAGCACACTCTCCTGCCAGCTTCGCAGCAGCAAAGGAATAAACTCTCCTCCATACCATTTATCTCGGTGATATATTAACATCCAAGGCAGCTTAGGTCCATTTAAATGTTAACTTTTTGAAGCAAAAGACACTTCAACTCCACTCTATTCTGTTTAGATCAAGAGAATTGATAACTTTTTCATAGATACGATGACATTTGCTACTCTGACTTCCTTATTCAGAGGGAAATGACAGTATATGTCCATCAAAAACAAGTCTCCTTAAGATTCAAATAATTAAATCAATGGAAGGAAGGCCACCTAATGTCATTAAATACAAATGCAAAACGCATGCAATCCCGTCTTCAAATTCCTCAAGACCTAAAGATCGTTGAAACCAAAGTGTGATGTGCACTCGCTCTGTTCTTACATGTTTTCTCAGGCACCTGGCTGTTGGAAACCAAATAGCAGGTGAGATGGATCTCTCGTCCTGTCAACTGCAGCCTCTCATATTTCTGCTGTTCACACTCAACAAAACCAAGAAAGAATATCTACCCTTTCTTTCCTGTTTTACAGTCTATTTATAGCTTACTTTTATATCCTACCCATCACGCTGCATAAACTAAAAAAGGCCTGTCTCCTATTTTGCCTGCAATTGCTTTAATTCTCACTTAGTAGTCTATGAACTATTTGGGGAATAGGGACCATGTTATTTGAAGGGACAGCTGTTGATTGTAGCACAAAGCAGACCATATCCACACAAACTCTCTTATCAGCCCCATAGCCTATTAAAGCTTATCCTCACTACACCAGTGACTTCAATGATTTTTGATGGTCAAAGCAGAGTAAAATATCTTGATGCTTCACTTCAGAGAAGTCTGTTCAAATGCCTCCTGATCAATAAACAGGTCACCTATAAAGTTGCTGACATATCTTATCAAAGTAGTCTGAGTAGATGAAAAAAACAATCTGCAGTTCATCTGTGTCTTCTTGACATTTGTATCTAGCAGTAAGTTAGAATGCATACAAACTATCTAAAAATGTTAAGAAATGAGAACAATATACATTTACAGTCACAGGTAGTTTTTACTGATAATTTGGAGCGGCATCAAAACGTCTCCCAGAAGCTCTTGCAAAGATTCTGTCAGCAAAGTAAAAAGGGAGCTATGATGTCTACAGTGGTTCTAAAAATGAAAAATATTTGGATACTGATAACCGGAACTCATCAGAAATAAGTGATGGTAACTTACTAAGTGTTCTTTTGCATAAGAAAGGCTTTTACATCATATGGTCCAGTGTGCACCGAGGAACATACCTTTAAATAAATGCCAAATCCCAAATCCAAAAGTTCACCTCTCCTGCTTTAAAATATTCAATCAAGATTTCCTATCAAATTATAATTTAGAATAACAGTTTTGCTGAAGGATAGATCTAAGACATAAACATGTCACCAACAAAAACTTTACTAAAAAAGGCTCCATACGTTCTTTCAGAAATGAAGAACTCAAAAGCGGAACAATTTAGATTCAAAAAGGCAAATGACTGCAACGTCAATATTGTGTTCTGAATTCGAAATCACCGTAATAAATTGCTAGCAGAATATGAAAGAGATGACTCAATCTGTAGCAGCACTGAAAAAATATGGATATTTATCCAAAGCCCTTACTCTCTAACTAAAAGTCCTAATCAGTTCTATTTTACACTAGACAAACAGAGTATTTACAATACAAACCATAAAATCTGAACTATTAACAGTATATCCAACTCATTAATTTTACAAGAATGCCTGTCAAATCTAGGAGAAAAAAAGTTATAAGCAATTTCAATCTTTACTTGTAATGCAAAAGGTTCCTGCTTTAAATATGAATTCCAATATAAATGTTAGGGAGCAAGGGAGAGAATCATATCATCTGGGTTTAATTTGTACTGTGTGCTAAATGCTAGTTATCCTAAACACATTTTTCTCCTCCAATTTGAATACATAATTTCACTGTAGTGTGCTGAGGAGGAAGAATAAGCCACCAAGCACTTCTGAAAAGCAGTCATGAGGTTGCAAGGGCACTCTGAAACGTGGGTAAGTACATATGGGAACTGGCATATCTCTGATGACAGCCAATAGGAATATTAATGTGGCTGGTTTGGATTGCAGTGTATTATTATGCTGAGACAGCCTCACTTTCCATATAGCACAGGCAGGTTTTATAATCCAAAATGAATGCTAGAATATACCAAGCTTAATTCACAAGCCTGTGTCTCCCCAAAGAACAGGAACAAATAAGCACAAGCTGCTAGAATATTTTATGCACTGTTTCAAATGAACCTTTAAAGTGATGCAAGCCAAAAAGCAGGAGATACTTCAAAGCAGCTCATCATCAATGGCAACCCCCTTAAAATTCAAACTTAGAAGCAGGTGTTATTGAGCACAGGCTGTCACAAGTTTAAGGTCAACCTTGGCCCTGGGTCACAACCCTGCTGCCCAGTATGATATTCCTCTATCCAAACTTCAGATTGTGTGGGACAGGAACACAGGTAATGGCTGAAAAAAGCCAGGTAGGGTATACCTCATGCTCCCAAGTACTTAAGTCAGTAAGAAATCAGTGAAGAGTTTATCAAAGACCACCTTCTCTTATGGGGAAAGCAAATACTTGCCTGTCAGGTGTATTTGCCAAATGTACCAGCCTTTGATGCATTTGGGGTGGTTCAAACAAACAACCTTCTGCCTTTTGCATGTTTTACTGTGCTATTCTTGACTTGGAAGACAGCTTAAAGAAAACCCACCATAGACTGCTACTTTCTTTTTCTCTTTCTTAGGATAACAAGCTAACTTTACTCCTCCCCAAGTGTCTTGGACCATTTTATCTGGATACTAAACAGGGATGATGGTCGGTAGAGTAGAAGCGTAATTTTTCACCCTCTTCTCTCCCACCTATTTTCCATATTGCAGAAGTTGGCAGATTCTCCAGATGACTGGCATTTCACAGAACACTCTTGCTGGACAGTTAAGGAGCCAAATTCACATTCAGCTTCATGAGCAAATTAGTCCAAGTGTCACTGAAGCTTTTCTGTAAGCATTGCTACAGCTCAGCTGTAATCTAAAAGATTAGAGCAGCTCATACTGATCGCCTGGGATGTTTCATATTCCACTTGAAGTTGCATACCACCAATAGAGATAATACATTGCTGCTCAAAAAGGTTAGCTGCTGCTGGAAAGGAAGAAAATATAGCAGCCATTTTTCCCCCTACAAGGTGAAGCCATAAATTACGTTAATTTGGTGGTCTTCACACAACCCTAAAGGATCGAGGTTACTTGTTTTGAGGTTATAACAAGCTTTTCTTTAGAGCTTTTTAAGGAAAGGAACAAGTCTCAGGGAATGTTTCTTTTTACGGCAGTTTCTTTGAATAGAGCAGTGGACAGGCAGTGAGATCTGTTTCTTTGTTCTTGTTCTGAATCGGGAATTTGTCTTTGGGCAACACTGCATGCATCACCAGGGCCATTTCTAAAAGTGCATTTGGAGGCCCAAAACCAGACTGTACTATACAAGATTTTCCAAAGTATCTTTTTACCTGAAACTTCATTTCTGATACCTATTGACCAGCTTTTAGAGTAGCCAATGACTTATTAATCTGAAAGGTCATGGTATGGCTACACATTTTGATTCCTACAAATTTAGTGTCCTATTCCATCACAAGGCCCAGGCTATTAATAAGTAAGAAAACTTTCTTGGTTTGAGGAAACTTTAATAAACTTTTTAAACATCCCTGGGAAACACTGGAAATGAAAATAACATCAGAATTGTATCAATGTGCAATGTACTATATGACTACTATGAGACATTTCTGGATTCATTGCTATCATCAAGGGGCACACAACGTAATCCACAGTACCCTCCAAGCTTCTGTCTTCAACCACTGAAAATGAGAAAAGGGTTAAATCTAACATCACTAATAACTGTGATCTACAATTTACCCAGAGAGATTAGGATTTATTTCTTAATTAAATTATTCAGTTTGTAATAATTTTAAGTATAAATATATACAAAGCAGCCTCCTGAAATTCAAGTTTATCAAAATTTCAATGTTTCACAAAGGAAAAATAGAAAACTGTGTCAAAAATTTGCCTAATTCAATTTCTCAGAAAAGTGTAATCATTTTAACTTCTGCATTCACCAAAATGCATATTTAATTTAGTATTTTACATTTGGAAAGAACAAGGGACATAAAAATTAAATGCATGTCTTATTTAATTATTTAGTAGAATTCAATTTCAAATTATTTAAAAGATTCTTTTTATAGTGCCTGCGCTATACGTGCAGTAAGACTGCCTAGGCAGCTGGTGTTGGCTGGAGGTTGTGGTTGGATTTTGGGACTTTTTTTGTTGGAAGAGAGTAAACAGCAGAAGTTTTTACATCACTCTAAAACAACAGCACATCTGGATTGCGTTTGGTCTACTTTAGAGTCTAAAGTCCATTGAGAATTCATCAAATGTTCTCACCCTTGCTGCTGTGTCTTTTTTGAACACATTTGTAAACTGTTTTGCACCCTGTAAAACTCAGAGCTGTATGAGAAACCTGTCATCTTTTTTGCTCATTTAAAAAAATCTCAACTGCTCAAGTCAATGGCACCTGGAATAACTGCAAGTCAGTCAGCCTGGTTGCATGCTTGGGCTTTCATTAAACTGTCCTTAGTGCATAAGCAATAGTAGACTATCAACTCTATGCAAAGTAAAACTCATGAATATTTCCATATTTTTGCATATCCAATCCTCAGATGCCTCTCCAGTTATTAACCTTCTGACATGCAAATATACTTCTTCATCTTTTCACTGCTGAAAATACCTGAGCATTTTGAAGGATTTTAAAGCAAACGAAATTCCAGCTTCTGTCTCTTTACAGGCACATGTGATTTTTCACATACTGATACCTATCTGAGTTAAGTATGAAGAAATCTGGAGTGATGTCGTGTGAAGTTTTAGAGCAGCAGGCAGAAGGACCCACAATGATGAAGAAAAAGAATACTGAAAATCTTCAGAATTTATTTTGTCAAGTCTCATTTAAATTAAAATAATTTCATTAATTATCTAGCCTATGTTCCTTCTCAGTCAACTTTACACCAACTAGTATCTTTTGTTTATTTGGGGTGGGGGGGTGCTGGGTTTGTTTGTTTTGGGGGGTTGTTTGCTTTTGTGGGTGTTTTTTTTTGTTATTGGTTTGATTTGTTTGTTTTTCAGAACCTAGAGATAAGACACTAATAGATAACAACTAATTTTCTAAACATTTTTCTTAAACAGCTTTACTTTTCATCATTGCTTTAGCAGGTTTCTATCTCTAAAATTAAGCCTTTATCTCTAGCAAAAACAAAATGTGTTTTTTTTTCTCACAGTCTTACTTATTATAACGGTCCCTTTACTTTTAGCAGTTCTTTATCAACATAATTACTCTGAATTTAGAGATGTTATTCTAGGCTTTGCTAATTTTAGCAAGAACAAAGCAACCAGTGAGTGACTTCAAAATTGCTGGACACTTCAACAAAAAAAGCACTCCCACAGAAAGCCAAATGTTAATTCTCAAAACAATGTACCATAGGTAGAGAAAAAAAAAAAAGATGTTTTAGCGTATAGAATGAATATCAAATAATTTCACAAAGTTATGTTGAAAATATTTTATTACCTCTAATGAGGCTATCTACCTACCTTTGTATTGGTTAAGAAGCTTACAAAAAATCTTGTAAAAAAGTTAACTCAGAGCAAACGCTGCAGATTCCTGTCTGAAAGCCTTACCAGAAAGCTCCACTTTCCCTATAACGGTTAGGAAGGAAACTGCTCCTAGCAGGCAGACAAAATGTTTAATACCATTAAGCATGCAAAGCACATTCCACCTTTGGTTAGAGGAGGAACAAAATAGAAATTAGCAGGTTATGGAAAATGCAGCAGAGAATTGTCTCTCAATTTGTGCAGCTGAAGCCAAGCATCACTTAAGCTTAAAATCGGGGTTTTATTCAAAAGCATTATTAATTCCATGTTTGTGCATTGTCGTTTACCTTCATATCCCCTTTAGAGGAAACAGGTATGTCATATTTATTGCAGAAGCTATTATCAGAGAAGTTTATCAGTTGTCTACTGTTAAAAGTGATGATAGAAGCAAAAGCCAAAAGGTGTGTGATCTACAAATTTAACGATATTATACTGACAGATTATTCTTTTCCTCTGTGGAAAAGACCAATAAGGTCTAACTTTAGTTTCCTGCCTCTTCTTTGAAGATTTTCACCTCCAACTAAGAATAAAATATGTGCTTTCTCAATTCCTGTCACTGATGCATGGGAGGATTAACTCTGACTGCATTTTGCAAACTCTTTTGTTAAAAAGCTCTCTTTCCCACATTTCTGAAGAAGTATCAAGTGACCACAGAAATTAAATTGTCATAATACATCGATTTCACCAAAGCATCAACAAAGTATGCTGAAAAGGTATTTTTTGCAGGTGAAAGAAGAAATACTTTTGATCTTTTTCCTTACTCTTGCATTAATGTATATGGGTGTATATAGCATACATTTAAATCATATTGGTCTTGATTTGATTTGATTTGATTTCCCAAAACCAGAAGATAAGCTTCCAATCCATGCCATATCTTTTTGGGGTTCTTTTAGGCCCAAAATCCTGGCTAGAACTGTGGCTAGGAAAGAACAACCACAAAAGAAATTGAGGACCATTTGTTAATAGAAAAATGTGACCATAGTTTCGATTTCTGAACTTTTCTCTGTATTGTAGACTGAAAAGAGCAAGCTGCGTTACAGCCAGCCTGGGAGACACGGTATTCTCTGAGGCTTGTTATACATACTGGGAAACTCAAACCAATTATAGAACACGGCTGTGAATTTTGACACTAGAGGCCTAAATTTCTTACACTAATACCTTGAAGAAAAGAGATATGTAAATCAGAACAAGCTAACAAATGTTTTCGTGTGCTGGAAAAAAAATCTGCAAGTTGATTCCAATGTGTTCAGCATCCTTAAGCACACAAGTAACAGCACGAGGTACAAATCAGTTTGGGACAGCAGCTTCATAGGACACATTTTGTGGATGTGTTTTACCATATTCCCCAAGGTTTTAAAGCACCTAGCATTTAATAATTAAAGGTAGAATGTTTATGTATTTCCCTAGAAACTAAAGAAAATATCCCACCATAATGACATGAAGAGATGAAGATTTGCATAAATTTGTATATCTGAAGCTGAACAGAACATTTTTCTTTCTGCCAGACTTACAAGTTGGATAGACGAGAATGTTTGATTCACAGGTGTAAAGTATTTATAGGATTTCTGTTTCTGACACAGGTCAGGGAAACTAGCGTCACAAGCAAACTCCTTGTCAATCTGCTTGGATTCACGGCTTTCTAGAAGGAGTAAAACATGGGAGTAAAGTCAATGTTTAAACTAAGTTATTTAATGCCAGCAGAAGAAAATTGCAAACATTTAAAAAAAAAAATCTGTATGAATGATAGGTCAATTCTTTTCTAACATAGGATAGATAAAATGAGAAATATCAGTCAAAAGTGCAATCTCCAGTTTCGAGACGACACTCAGTTTTTAATTTCAGAAAATGTGGTATGCTCAAACTCTAGCTCTTAGTTCTATATTCGTGGGAGACAATAAAATCTTGGGGGTGATGGTAAGGGTCTATGATATTTTTATCATTAGTGGGAGGAGATACAGATGTGGAGTGTTTCAGGTCCTTCTATGTCCTTTTTAAAAAGGAATGAAATTCCAATGCAAAGAATGCCAGGGTCAGCCTTTATTAATCCTTAGCAGGAGCATAGGAAGCAATATCAAACAATTGCACAATCAGATGCAGAATTCAACTTTAAGTGTGATTCAAGTGTATAAACCGTGTCACTTATAAGGAAAATATATATCTGAGCTTTAGAGTAGCTCAGATTTTTTCAAAAGAAGGAATATTAGTAAATGACATGTGAAATCCTCCTGTAGGTACAATTTTACAAAGCAAGTTACCATGTGATTTGCTTCTTATTTTGTACTTTTCCCTTCATTTTTAGGGAATCAAAAATAGTCATATGTCTAACACTCATGAAAAATTTTTATCATTTGGATTGAAGCGGGTATAAGGGAGGAATAGATAACAATCATTCATTGTGTAGTGGTGTCTGGATTTTGTTTTGGTAATAGGGTGATATTCAGTCAAAAAGGCACAACATCATGTACTGATATTTCCCAGAATACCTGAGTCTCATCTTGCTAAATAAAACAGAGAGAGGCAAACACAAGAGATACAAAAGACCCCAATATTTTGAGATCCACACTCAGTTTAAACTTTCTGGCTGTATTTCCTGTCTTGAAGCACTGCTACTGAGAGAAAAGGCTTCTATATTAAGCTTCTCTGTCCTAAGAACACCACAGGAAATGTACAACATAACAGGTTCCTAAAGTATACAAAGAACTCTGTGGTTAAATGAATTTTGCTTCTTTCCAGCCTCCTCCCTCAAAAAAGCAAAAATGTGTACGTATTGTCCTGTACAAAATAAACAGACTGTATGAACATTTCCAAAGAGCTACTTAACTGGAAAAAAAGAAAAATCTACCCAGACTATAAAGTGCAAGTCAAAGGACATCGGCTGCCTGTATTGATCAGTGTTTGATAATTCAGATCTTAATGGTTCTGCCATACTAGCAAAGATTGAAAAGAAAGGGTGGAAGGATGGTGCTGCACTTCTCCTACATTCAGTCTTTGCATTGCCCCAGGCAAAATTCACCTGCCTTTGGGAACTAAGCATCCTCAAAAAAAAAAAAAAAAAAGAAAGAAATTCTTCCTTCCATAGCAAAAGAGAGCTTATGCCTTACTCATGCTTGTCTGGTGCATTACTGGGACAAGAGGAAGAAAGCTTTGGTTAGAAATAGAAGAGAAAAAAATGCAAAGTAGGAAAACCAGTTCTGAACTTACTGTGCTTCAAAAACAATTTTCAAAGGGCTTAATAAAGAGTAGGGTTAGTATACCAAAGTTCGCTTTTACTGTGAAAGTATTACAATTCCAGGTAGCTTCATGTGCTCCCTAAGTTTTGTGGGGTTTTTTGTTTGGTGTTTTGTTTTTTTTTTTTTAAAGCCCTCAGCTTTTCCCTCCATGTACTTTTTTGTCTCATCAGAAACTCCTGAATTAAGAAACACTCATTAAAGAGAATTGTAATGTAATTCATCTTAAAAGCTGGCTGGAAAGATGCTATACATATGGTTTTTATAAGACTGATTTTTAGATATGGTACGTCACTGCATTCCTCTTCCTGATTTAATTTACCACACCTACCTTATTTTAATGTTCTGAGGAAATTCAAGCCAAAATGTTTTACAACAGCCTTAGCTGTCCAGCTTATCCTGCTGTTGACACTGCATTCTTTGAATATAAGTTGTTGGGTTTTTCTAGTTATCAAATGCAAACAGTATTGACAGCAGCATCATCTATTATTGTACGTTCATTATCATGCACAGCTACAGCTGAGGATTTTTAAGGCCCAGAGCATGTGATAATTACGCTCGGTAAAACCTTATTATTACTACATGTTTAACATGTCAACAAAGGCACACAGCACAGTTAAATTAGCATATCTGAAAAATGAAGGTGTCTTATAATTATAGCCCATTCCCTCCAATTTTAATCAGATATCTGAATATTAAGTTCCTAACATTACAGTTTACTACCTTTGTCTGGATCATGAACTCCCATTATGTTCAGAGTGAAGGATGCCTCCTGTAAATACATTGGAAAGTCTGTATACATACATAAATATTGCAGTGCAGGGTCACCTGTAGGACATTCCAGTCATACCAGCTGCAGTTGTTCAGGTCTTGGCAGGGGTTTGCTGACTCTGTGGCTGGCAAAACATTGGCAGAACACTGCCCAGAAGTGAGGGGTGAGGCAAAAAAGGGCGAGAAACGGCCCTGTGAGCCCCGAGGGGAGAACAGGAAGAGCGACAGAAGGGCTCTGGCTGCCAGATTCCTCTGGAGGGTCTCAGTCCCATGGAGAGAAGCCCGTGCTGGAGCAGGGAAACAGAGACCAGGTGCCACAGAGAGGACAATGACCCTGCCATTCCCCATCCCCCTGTGCTGCTCAGTGGAGAGGTAAAAGAGTTAGGAGTGAAAGAGTGAAGTTAAGACTGGAAAAAACAGAGGGACTAAGGTAAGGGGGATGGAGTTTTATGTTATTAGGTTTAGTTTCTTTGCAACATCCAACTCTATTTTAATTGGCAATAAAATGAACTCGTTTTCCCCAGTCAAATATGTTTTCCCCATGAGGTAGCTGGCAAGTGATCTCTCTGTTTATTTTGACCCACCACCCTCTTCATCTTATTTTCTCCCCAGATGGGTGGGGATGCCTGGCAGCTGGCCAGGGCCAACCCACCGAGCTGCTAATCAGATATGAGAGAGCTGGCTGCGCTGCTTGTCAGAGACAACACGGATGCTCACACCAACAATGTTGACTAAATGCAGTGTAAAAACATTACATGTTGGGTTTTTACAGATCTATTTGAGGACAACTAAAGAACACCAAATTAATTTGTAAGATGAATTCTATAAAGTTAAATTTGAAACTTTCTACTTCAAGTTTTAACTGCCTGTCCTCAGCATAATATTCAGACCCAGAACAAAGCTATGAAGGTCTGGATTTCATCTCTCCTTGACACAGCCTCTTGGGATCTCACTGAAAGGAAACATGGGATTCTAGTCGAAGGTGTTCCTGCCCATGGCAGGGGGGTGGGGACTAGGTAATCGTTGAGGTCCTTTTAAACCCAAACCATTCTATGATCCAGACAGCATTCCTCCTCTATTAAAGAAATAGGGAAGTGATACCAAAGGAATCCAATTATGCTGTCCTTTCAGTAAACGAAAACTGCTGACAGGCCTGAGCTTAGCTGTTTGCCCTCTAATGAGCACAGAAGAGTTGCCTAAATAGCGGTATGTCAGGAGAGGAAAGACCTCCCAGGGAAGCCAGGAATGTTTTTTACTTGCCTGTTCAGGCAGCAGCTCTTCAAATTTGAGCTTAGCCTATAAATCCAATATCCAGCACCAATGCCTGAAACCAATGGCAGAATTGGAGGACTCGCTACTCATTTCTATGGCAAGCAACTTGTGAACTTTTCACAGTAAGTATGATAACTGCTCTGAATCCACATACTAGTCTACATCTCTTAAATTGCCATTCCTGGCATATATGCATCAGCAGCAACAACATAAATCATGCTGCTTAGATGAAAGTCTCTTCACATCTGCATTTTCAGAAGTGTGCAGGAAAGTTTAAACATACTGTGTTGTCAATCACCATAAACACAGCGATAATGCAGCTTTACAATAAGACAGTCTTCACACGTTGGCCTCTAACAGGATTTGAAAGTTTTCATCAAACCTCAAATAACTTACTCAATGCACTGAAGACACTATGCCTTGTCCTTTTACAGATGACTAGATTGCACAGTAGTTCTGGATAAGAAATAGCAAAGTAAAGATCAGCAAAAAGCTTGAAGCAAAAAGTAAAATGTTTTAATCCTTTCATTCAACTATGAATGAAGGACAGGCAGTCAGGATAAGGAAAATCTCCTATAATAAAATTTGTAAGATCATATGCCAAGTAAAATGGTGCCTTTCAAGTTTTGATTTTTTTTCTCTCCCACTTCTGAATCCATAAATGATATATCAAATCACATACGTATAATTAAGATCTTTAGTTCACAGAAAAAATAAAGTCAAAAGGTTTTGAAAAAAAATAGGAAATAATCCGTATAAGAGAAATTCAAGTGAAAAAGACAATAAATAAAAAATTAAAATTATTTATGCAATGAACATCTAATTTTCCTCAATAAATTCTTCTGAAATTAAAAAAACCCTAGAATTTCTATCTATTAGCTCCCTGAACTGAAAAAAAAAAGTCCACCAAAAAAAAAAAAAAAAAAGAAAACCAAATACTTCTTTGCTTTTGTTCACTTTATTTTCTGGATTAATTTCATTAAGCCACCCTTAATTTAATTTACAAAGTTAACTTTTATGCTCGATGCAGTTTGCCAGGATAGTAGACTGAATTTTTGAAGAATTAATTTCCTCCTTTAAATGAATGAATAAGATTGGAGGAAGATATAATGAATGATTAAGTGATTGCAGTTAACCAAAAAGTTTCATTTTGTTCCCTTATGGAGAATGATGGAATATCATTTTATTGAAATCCATTATCCTAATGAGAAGATATTCTATGCTTGATCTTAGCCAAAAGGCCGGTGAAGATATTTTAATGACTTACTGCTTCTGCTTAATAGGGAGATTTCATAATTACTGAAAGTACATCTGTTTGATTAATGAGCCTTTTCCAGCATCCATGCATCTTCTTTCAGTTTGGCTGAAAAAATGCACTTGCAAGAACATGCACATAGGTGCTTCTCATCCTGTATATGGGTACCAGTAAAATATTATTGAGAAGAAAAATAAGGACTACCGCAAATGGGACAGTATAATTCTGATTTTTATTATTATAAATAAACGTTTGCAATGTCCCCCTCCATTTCTGTTATACAGAAAAACGAAGTTTGCAATAAATATTTAAGCACAACTTGCAATGAGTTTTATGGCCCATCTCATGGATACTTTAGGATGGCTTGCAATCAAGTAAGAAAAAAAAACCCCAAAGATCAACCCAGGAAATACATAAACACAGGCCCACAGATGCTGTGAAATTATAAATGCAGTATCCACACATATTATCCATTTATGAAAAGGACTGAAATTATTTTCAAGTTTGTTTTCACAGGTTGCTCAAACACTATGAAATTGTGGCATGATTTAAGACAGAATTACCCCAAATAATTTCAACTATAAGGCTCATCATGTGATACCTGAAGCTCAGAAATCATAAATGAAGACTTATTAACTAATCCTCATGCTTAGGGTTTTCACATGTAGCATTAGGAAGAATAGATATTAAAAAAGAGTATCAGGAAAATAGTACAAGAAAAGACTGATAGAACTTTCCAAAGGCAAGAATTTAGAGAAAAATGTTCAATAAATAGGTCATCAACTATCTTTCTTAGTTATGTCAAAGAAGAGAAGATGGTGTGGTCATATCTGAATAGCTGATATAAAGATATTTTGTATTATTTACACCATGAAAAGGTATTGCCCAGCTATTGCATTATCCTGACCTCAAGTCTGTCTTCATTAACAGAATTCTCTGCTGCAAATGTCAAATCTTTTTCATTTCTCTGTTTTACTGCCCCAGTTGTTAATTTCTTATTAAGTGTATTTAAAATTAAAAAAAAAGCACTTGTTCTTAAGTAAAAACATAAACTTAAAATACATTGGTATATTGTATTTTACATTATTTGCAATTCATATGCATTGAATTACCTTTTGTATCATGGTAACATAAAAATTTGTCATGTGTTATCTGTTCTGCTATTTCCTATATGATATTAAAATACAGTTGTCAATCTGTTCGCTTGATAGTCTGTGAGCCAGCTGTTTCTGAGACACGTTTATGGAATTCTTGTTATTTCTCAGCTAGTATCTCATCATCGACATGAATATTTCCTTTTTTAAATGTTGATAATGGCAAAATACATGTGTTCAAAACATTGAGGGAAGAAACATACTGCACTTCAGTATAGGCAGCAATAAGGCACAGAAAAATCAAACCTAGGTACCACTTGCGAAAACTGTTCTACTCACATGAAAATGCATTTAGTGTTCCTTTAACATTTGGGCAAGAAAAGGCTTACCATGGAGCAATATGCAGGGCGATACCTACAAAATATAATTTCTAGGTCACAGATTGCAACTCATGAAGCCTCTGCTCTCATTTGATACCCCAGAAATAATGGCAATAGTTGTTTGATACTTTGGAAACTTATTGCACCCTTAGAAGGAATGCCAAGAACACAGCACACCTCTTCCAGAATTACAAGATGGCAGAATAACACACTGGTTGCATTGTGCTCAGGTCACCTCTGTTCCAAATTTGTTCCAAACTTGAAGTGGTTATAAAAACATCCCCTGAAGATTTCTAGGGGTTGTTGGTTAAACATATTTCAAAACAACCAGTAAAAATTTTTGCCATCAAAATGTCCAAGAATTTATTTTTTTTTTTTTTTTTTTGTAATGAGGAGACTTCGCTGTTCCTTGTAGGTGTCTGCATGCATTTGTGTTAAGGGGTAATGGTCAGCTACTGGTCATAAAATAATTTAAAGTTATGTAAATGTATAAAGAGACTTATTTGTTCTTTTCTATAGTCTTTTTGATAGTGCTGGCTGCACACTGTTTTACCTGAAAAAATTAGACCTTGGGATTGCAATTCCAACTGAGTTAAATCAGTCTCCACCAATCAATTTCCTTCTGTGACCAAATGTGATAGTGTATTGACCAAGACACAAATTTTGTGCACCTTTTCACATAGAAATTTCAAGTTAAAATAAAACAATATGGGAGACAGCCCAACTTTTATGCTTTCATTTTATCAAGAGAAAATGCTTAGCCTCAACAGGTGCCTCCCAAAACACACCACCTATTCAATGACTGCATAAGGGAAATACATGGAGATGTTTCCCTGTTGCAGAAAAGCCGGATTGATTGCGGTCAGCTTCCAGACTAAGTTTATGAATGGAAATGCTGCATGTTTGGAACAGTGCTCTCTGCAGCCGTACTGAAAGATGGGCACGAAGAGCATTGAATTCCGACTGCAACACCAAAGAACTGTAATTGGCTTCAGGGGAAGACAGCAGTTTATCTGGAGTGTAATGAGAGCAGATTTGAGCCTAGTGCCAATATTGCAGTTTTCAGGCATGATTACATAGCAATTAGTTCACTATCCTTCTCCTTTTCAGTTCTGATCAGTCTTTATGAGAGTTTGTTATAGCACCTGTAGATAAAAGAAAATTAGTTCTATGTAATGGAAAATGGAAGGCAGAACAGGTGTAAGCAGGAAACAGACCAACAATAATTGAACTAATAAGCTCAGAATATTACCATTAATACAGTTCTAGCCTTTAAGTTTAGAGGCCCTAAATAATAATTCATATTTATTAAGTCTTGTGAAATCACTATGCTTTCAACACCATGAAGATGTGATTTCGTCACAGCTGATATCCTTGCAAGCAGAGCAAAAGAAAATCACTGAAAAAGTGAGGGATGAGTTATCAACAGAAAAATGTATGTGCATATGAGTTGGACAACCCCTAAAAAGTTAAAACTTCCAAGATATTAACTAACTATCCTAGGCAGTTCAGTACATTACTTCCAGGGATGCCTGGTATGATAAAATATCTGCTGATATAATTTGTGTTAGAAAACCACAATAAAACCCCCCAAATCAACTACGCATTAAAATTCACATTCTCTATGGAGAGGACACAGCAGAGACCAATAGGGCATACTTGCAAGTGAGTTACAGCTGCAACACGATTCCCATCTGGACAATTTTTCCTCATAATTGTGACAGAATTAAGCCACAAGATTGTTCCATTGGCCAAAGAGGACCTGAAGGACTTGGGACTCACAAGACAGATAGTTGAGCTTCAGTACAATCATTTTCTAAAAAAAAACTAAGAACTAAAAATCATAAGAAGAATAAAAACTTTGTCTCTTGCAAGATATGGAGAAAGGCTGATATGGATAAAGTATTATTAACTAGAAATCTGCCAAAGAGAATGAGAAAAATACAATAATGGGTTAAAAGAAAAAGGATAAGACAGCAAAAGAGAAAGAGAAAAAACAACTCTATGAAGAACTACTGAATAGAAGAACTTAGTGTACTGTTTGAAAGCCAGAGCCAGGCTCTCTCCCCAGCTCATTAGCTTTCATAAGTCAAAAATAAAATTTCAAAAAGGCATAATTCACTGATACTTTATCCATGGTATGCGCTCATGATTCATTACAGTCAGCTGTAAGAACCAGTTTTCACCCTTTTTGCCCTTGACAGCACACACGTACATAATCACTAAAAGCTCCCTCTAGTGACATTACTTGTTCAAGCCAAGGAATGATAAGGCATTTTAATGGAAATCTTGGTAGAGCTCAACTTTCATGGAAGTTAGACAACAATTCAGTATTTATTAGCAAGTAATCTATATGGCAAAAAAAAAAAAAAATCCAAAAAAACACTGTAAATTATAATTTTAATACTAGTAATTTTTCTAAAAATATACATAATTCGACATTCTTTTTTTCCCACATGATGCTGTAATACCTTTACATCATGTGATTTTTCCCTTATTAGGCACTTCATTTTACATAATGGTGAAACATGACAGCTAGTATGAAAGAACTGATGCAGAGAGAAGAATTTGAAAGTGTTAAAGAAAGCATGAGAAGATGAGTATGGAATTGTTTGTTTTGTTCCATGGTCTCTATACCTATACCTAGTTAGTAAAACCAGCAGCGTTCACAATCCACAAAGATAACATGGGGAAAGTGATTCTTTTTAGGATACTGTTGGGAATAAAAAGAAATAAAAACCACACCACAAAACACTGCACTGGGATTAAGTACTGGTCAGAAGACCAATGCAAACATATTTGCATATGAAAGTCAAAATGGAAACAATGTTTATTTTAAAATCCGTCCTGAAAAGCTGGAGTGAAAAGTTTAGAAATCTAATCAGAAGTGGTTATTAGTAAAATAATCCCCAGAAGTGGAGCAGATGGGACTAGAAGTGTTGAGGAAAATGGGGTGGGGAGAATTATGATAATAAAATAGTCAATGAGATATGTGCTCAAACTAGAATAGAAAGCAAAGGCACAAAACTGATTAAAGAGCAAAGGGAAGCATAGACATTTTAGTGAAAGAAACTTGCACGCGATATGAATCAACAAAACAGAGAACCTCGGTGGAAATAAGTTACAGTCATAAGAGAAAATGACTTAATAAATGTACTTTGATAGGTCCATAAATCTCTGCACTCCATAAGAGTCAATAGTTTTACTTATTTATTTAAGGAAAACAAATGTTTGTTTTGGTTTGATGGGATCAATATGGAGGTTTCAGAAAGTGAGAGGCCACTGGGACTATTAAGAGTAAGAGCTAAAAATTATCCAAAGAATATCACAAGCTCAAGAGTGCCAATTTACCAGTATTTGTGTGACTAATAATACTTTAAGAAGCAAGTCACATCAAGAAAGACAGAAACTTGGACCATGCAACTGTTCACAGGCAGAGCTCCTCTTTACCAGGAGCCCCAACCCAGTCAGAAGTAAAATGATGGCTGCAAATGGAAATACAGAAAGGAGGAATAAATTCCCCAAGACTGAGCAGACCTATATCAAAACACTTTAAAGACAGCATATTCTAGTTTGCCTTTACACTGTCTGCAAAAACTGTTGTCTTTAGCAAGCAGAGAAATACTTTGTATTTAAAGCTCTAGCACTTTTAATAGGTATGAATGCTAGAGAATACAAAAGCCCACAACACTCCCCATATGTCCTTTTTACCTTTTTAATAATCTTAGAGTATATGTTTGGAGGTTTTTTTCTGACATATCTTTGGTTTTCAGAGGGAAAGGAAAAAATTTTTGTTCTTTCTGGATCTTTAAATTCTAATGCATTTACTAATCATCTGCTTTGCTACAACCCACCTGTTAATTCATCTGGGTTAATTTATTTTGAAAATGAAAGGAAATCATAGTCAGCAAAAATCCAAATCCTTTAGATTTTTAAAGTCCCTAATTAGCTGATTAATAAAAGAGCTGTTTGTAACTTTTTATCTGTAATTTAACAGCAAAAAAAAACTAAAACAAAAAAATCCCCAGAATATTTTGGAAGAAAACATTTAAACAACCTTTTCACTATTTCTCTAACATACCTACAACCCACAAACAGACGTTTTTAAGTGTCAGGTGCAAGAAATTTTATGTGACAGAGTACAACACCCTTCATACCTGCACACCAAGCAACAAGTACAAGAGACCATCTCCAGAGAACTTATGATTTATGGTATTATGAGACAGACTGCCCCAAAGCAGAGCCCTTTAGTAATCTTCACCCATCAAGGCTAAACAGTGACATTGTCTTTATAATACTGCATCTGCACCCTCGCTGAAATCATAATTGTGCCTAAACGCAGGACACCTACAAACGGCCTGTCCTTTGGTAGACTATCAATTCTCAACACCTGTAGTCATCAATAACCAGCTTTGGCAGAACAAGCAAAGCTCCACTTACTTTCCAAATTACAGAAAGATACCCATCCTTGTACTGGCAATGAAATTTCATGTTACTGACATAAGCTATTTCTCGATAGAATTCACAATTCATAATGGCAAAAGTGGACAAATTACATGGTGACTTGTCTGAGGAAGCTAAATACCATATGTTTCAAGATTTTCTTGAATATGACTGAAAAGGGAAGAAAAAAATAGGGTGGAAGGTGGTCAGAAGAGTCTCTTTAGTAGCAGAGTTTACATCAGCAAAATGAGGTATTTTCATGAGGCCTGAAGAGATTTTATGCATAAATGGTTGCAAAGGCAAGCAGGGAAAAGACCTTTGGGATGAAAGCCATCAGTGTTCTTATCAAAAATACTGATGTCCCAGCCCAGTACCTGCATTTAGCGTGAGCCAAGACGTGCAGCCTACCATTTGCAACAAACAGAACTCAAACACTTAAATTCAAAGTGGAAACCAGCCAATTTTATTTCATTCACCTTGACTAATCTATGACAATGATAATACGCAGTATTTTAATCACTGCATCCACAGAAGAAAGAGCTAATTCCACTTTTTTACTGCCTACAAGTCTTCAGATAAGGGGACGAAGCAAGGCTGAACTGGAACACACTACAAACAAAGCAGGTTGTAAAGTAAATGAGATTAAAATTTAGCCTGATTTAAGTATAATTACAGGCCAAAACTGGTAAAAATTGTACCTTCTTAACAAGGTGTAATATGCTTTGTTTGTAGTTTTCATTTCTACTAGCATCGCAACCAAGAGCAATAAAGCATGACCAGGATCAATGCTTAATTTATGCAGTATGTTGTAGAAACATAAACTAGAATCCAGATTTAATAAGATTCTTATGAACTAAGTTTAAGCAAGTAAAGATTCTCTTAAAAAAAAAAAAAAAAAGGAAAAAAAAAAGGCAGCGGGATAGCAAGCACTCCAAAACCAAAGCAGGCAACTTGAAAATTTCAACAAGTCAAGAACTTGCTTCTGATTTCAGAATCTTCTATTCTTAGTAGGGTATTTGAGCCAAAAAGTCATCCACCTGGATACTTAAAGCTCTGACAAGCAAAAAACACCTTCTCCAGTTTCACACAACTATGTAAAATTCAGCATAAAGAAAACAAAAACCAAAATAACAACAAAACACCACCCAGAGTTTACTTTAGTCCCATTATACCATTTCTGCAACCTTTATTGGAGGTGGAGAGGAAGAAAAGCACGTGGTCTAATTTCAGTTGTAGTCCAAAGGAAGATATTCTCTAGAAACACTGAATTTGCTTGTTATAAAAAGCTGCTAAAGCATCAGAGCTTCATTTCAACTTTGAATTAACATGTCAGAACTCTTTAGTAAGGTTTATTTAAATTAAAACTATGTTCTGATTTGGCACACCACTACCTTTTAAAATGTGTTGCCTGTTGATAACAAACCTGCATTTATAAGTCTACTTTAATCCAAAATCCCAGTCTCTACAAATGATCATGCATGTTATTTATACATAAGCAACCTCACAGTCCCCAGCAGAGCAGAGTCATGGGAGGGGTAAAATGCAGCAGCTGCTCAGCAGAGCACAACACCACTACAGGTTAGGAGAGGAAGGGAGGAGGAATTTTAAGTTTATTTACTTTGCCTTATAAATAATTAAGGAGGAGGAGGAAAGCTCATCAGACACATTCAGTTTTTGCAGAAATTTACATAGATTATTTTATTAGCACTACATGGTACATGGGGAAAAAAACAACAAGCCAAGTAGTTTTTCTTATTCCCAAAGGTCAAAGAGACAACTAAACAGACACAACATCCTAAAGGTAGCTAAATAATCAAAGGGTGTCATAAAAATTGTGCTAGCAGTCATTTCTCTCTCTTCTGTATTTCAGAGGAGTCACTTCAAGCACCTCTGTCCCTTCATAGCTTCCGTTCAATGGGATGGAGAGCAGATCTCAGGTACAGGGATCTCTGGTCATGACCATGCCTTATAAATGGGGATTTTGCACAACAGAAATCAAGCCAGCAAATGCAACACAGGACACCTTGGTGTCCTGTGCTTTGGCAAGCAACACATGCCACAGATCTTGCTTTCTGAATGACTGTAAAGAATGACTTCATTAATACAATCTCAATTTCAGTTTTCAGTCAGAACTGTTATCTCCATTTCTCACACAAAAGCAGTCAGTTTCCCAGATGAAAGGGATTTCTAATGCAAAGTTTAGAAGAAGGAAACAAGGATTTTTTTTAAGTACACAGTCCTAAAAAAGTGCAATTTTTCTTCTTTACCCTTCCTAATCACATCAGAGAAAGTAATTCTATTTTATTCTACACTGATTTTTATACCACTTATGACTATATCATATCAAGCAACATTACTATAACAATCACTTGTGATTTATTTTTCATTCTTCTACCAAGGAAAAAGAACAACTAACCCGCCAACAACAACAAAAAAAAAAAAAACCAAAAAAAAAACCCCAAAATAACCCTCAAAAAAACTAACCAAATAAAAAACTCAACCCCAACCCCCGCCAAAAAAAAACCAGACAAAAGCCTTGAAAGAAACAAAGCATACTAAAATAGTATGAGCATAAGATTGTGTTTTCTCTTGGTAAAATTTTGATTTCACTCAAGAAATGAGCTTAAAAAAACCTGGCAAATAGGAAGCTGACAGCAGAAGGGAGACCTTTGATTTTAATGCCACGGTTCACTGATTAGCAGTGCATAATCGATGACAGAATAGATGCCACGGTGGGATGCTCTCTGTCATGCTATGCCACCTCTAATGAGAGGACTGCTTCTTTCAGTAACACTATATTATTGACTTGGACTATAGTTTAAGAAAGATCAAACCAGCTCAATTAGGATGCTCATTTGTATTCAGGCTGCACCATCCAGGGTTCAGTTACGAGCACTTTGTTCCTGAGGATAACAAAATGTTTGTGCATAATGTATCTTTTCATCCTTTAAATTGTAAAGGTCATTGGATGGGAAGATACTGCTTTTCTGACTGCTATTCTTCTAGAGCTGTTTCATTTTAATCCCCATGCATCTATCATAAGCTATTGACATAGGAAAGCAAGGTAAGAGGAGTTGTTGTTTTTAAATCTCCTCTCCCGCTACTTGTATTCAAAGACATAGTAATAGACACATCATTTCCTATTGGTAATAGATATGGACTCATTCACAAACTTGGTAGAAATTTTCTACCCATAAAGTAATTACCTCTGGGAAAAGTGAATTAATAAGTGTTTAAATTCACCAGGAGTAATCTTCTTTGGTTCTGTTTTGCCTGATCTTAAAGGTCAATGAACATCTATTCTGATTAGAAACATATTCCTTCACATCCACATAGTATTTGGTAAGATCAAGTTAAAATCCCCAAAGAAAAAACAAAAAAAAAGTTACATTTTTCCAGAAGACTACTTATTTACTGTTCAGTTGAGGTGTGCAAATATTTGTGAGCAGAGCACTGTTTCATAGACTGAGCTAAAATGATACTCTAAAGCGTATTTTGAAATGTTTAGCCAAGTTACCCTTGTATGAAAAATAATGTTCTACTCACTATAAAACAAGCTGTTACGTATTTTGGGGAGGCAGACCTGACATAAGCACAGACTATTTACACAACAGTGTGGGTTAAGGGCATCTTTTATTGTCCATCAAGGGACCAAGGGCATGAGTTCAAATAGCCTTGCTGCCCATTTCAGAGCCAGGACCCAAACTTCAGGGACATGTATTAAACCTTCCCATCAGGACAGGACACAAAGCCTCTTACTGGCACTTCTTGTGAGCTAAGCTCACATTCCCTCTGCTTTCCCAGGGTGGGACTGCTCATGTAATTCCAGTTCCATGACTAGCCTCATCCCTCTTGTTGTGCAATGGATACATGGAAAAAGATGGTCCAACCTACAATCTCCTACTTAACAAAGGCTTTCTAGCCCAGGTACCCCTGGAAGTAGCTCAGAGCAGGCCAAGTGAAGCTTGCTGGAATTTTTCTGGCCTCAGTAGCACAAGTTTAGTCAGACATCAGCGCGTGTCTTTAGTCATAGCATCAAAGCCACAGGGAAATACAGTATCCAAAAAAATGTTTTCCAAGTAGCATTGCTACATGCATACCAGTGGGATGTTTCCAGAGTGAATAAAAAACAAAGGGAGAATGTTCCTTCTAATATGCAGGTTTTTTGGTACTTGATATTCAAGCATCTTCTTGAAGCAAGAAGTTTCTAGACCTAGCATCCTGGTGTTTATTGACAAGTGTCTTGTCTCCACCTAAAACATCCTTGAAAAGGAATTTGTGTCTTTTTGTGCCAGTGCCTCAAAATCATAGTCTGTAGCACTCTACTTATTAAAGAGTCAGCCTGGAAGTCTAATCTTAAATAATTTCTTGCACAAGAATCCCATATGGTCGGATGTTACAGTGAAATTGGAAATGAGCAGAGTAAGCGTTTACTTACTGGGACGACTACTTGAAAGGACACATGCACAGGCTAATCTTCGGGAAAGAGACATCCCCTTAAATAGGTTATTAAGCAGATTTTTGCTGACACTTGGAATTTAGGTCTATGGTTATTCTAAGTAATCGTGAGAAAATCCCTGTTATGAAACAGCATCTGCATCATGTAAAGGTGTTATATAGCATAAAGCACAACAACATAATGAGACTAATTATGGAGCTCAGTAACTTCTGTAATAAAGCAAGAAATAATGCCCATTCTTCTACTTTAAGTGAATTTGGGAAGTAGAATATGGTTCACAGCTTCTATACCAAGGATGACACATATTAGATAAGACCAGAATATTGGAAAGACGGAAGTGAAAGCGGCTAAAAATTCTCGAAATAGCACTTCATATTTCCTGGGACTGATTAATTATCCTCTCTCCTTCGAGACCAGAGGTAGTTGGGGTCTGAAGACCATTTAATAAATGAGACTTTCAATTTAAGATTCTCCGTATTCTCCTTGGATGTTATTATCAATAGAACATACTTTTATTTACATTATATTCATTTCACTATTTCCTCTATCTTGCTGTATTTATGCACCTATGTTTTAATATCATAAAATTGACATCGTGAGTAGATATAACACCTTGCACAAAACGTCATCTGCCATTGCCAATGAGAGAAACACAGAATGGCCAGACTGCCACTTTTCATACAATGAAATTGAATTTCACTGCAGCCATTTATACTTCCCTGTAGTTCTCAGGAGAGAAATATATTTTCATATAATATTTATATAAAATACAGTGCTTTTCTAGGATATATAAAAATTATATTAATATATCTTTCTAGCCATTTTAATGGCTTTTTTGTTCCTAATCACCAGATATTTTATTATGCTCATACCTAACCTATTTTAATTGTTTTATTGCTTCTTATTGAAGATTTAATTAGCTTATTGAAATTAATAAAATCTAAGGCCTAACAAGTGATTTGATATTCATGCTTAACATTTCATTCAGCTTCTACCTCCAGTAACTTGCATACTAGAGATTTTGGAAAAAAACCAGCTTTTTTTGATGTTAGATCTAAACAAAGGTCTTCATATAGTTGCAAGTCATAGCTATTTTGAAAAGTATGCATCCTTTTTCTCACTTTATTTCAAGTTTTTTTCTGGTTTCAGTCAGTAGTTACTCCATAAGTTAAAATACTGCACCATAACTTCACATCTCCTTCCTCAGTATTAAGGGACTATAGTAATTTTAACTTCACCCACTGAGAGATCAGGACGACCTGACTATGTGGTACAATACACAGAATCTTTCCATAACCACTGCCTTTTTGATAATCCCACATCCGAGGATAACACCACTGTGTTCCTACAAAACTTATGATTCATTTGGCTGAAAATATACATATTTTTTTCCCCTGAAATAAAACTCATGATTTAGCACAATACCAGTAATTTTGTTTCATTTGCAGGTGCTGCCAATAGTAATTTTAGAATTGTCTGTTTTCTGCAGCAATCTGGAAGATGACCATGACGGTTTACTACCCTTTCTAAGAAATCCTGTTGGAAGTATCCCTCTTCCCACCCTTATCTCCAGATTATTCAGTTACTATTCTCACATGGAAAGCATGCTTTAAGACCATTAGTCATTTAGGTCTTAAAACACTGAATAAATATTTTATTAATAACTTACGTTGATTTGCATATTGTCGTTATATAAAGGGTAGCATTTTTATCATTCTGGTTAGACCACCACAAGCCCTTTGAGACAGATACACATTCTAAGAACTGGACGTGATGAAGATCTTACTCTAGCAGGACGATGGATAGTGCTGAGCAAACAGCTTTGGTTTTAGTAGAGGAAAAATACCTGTGTTATCATTTAGTTTTTTCCTGTGAACAGGAAGTATTAAAAAAAATGATACCATTCTGCACGAGACACTCATGCACGTGAGCACACTCAACTCCTGAAGCAGTTGAAACAAACTGGAACATTTAGTGACTGCTAAATGTATTTAGCAATAAATTTACTGAAGGACTGCAGTTAACAGATTTTCTGTGGCTTTCTCCTGGCTCTAACCACTTTATCTTTTAGAGCCTCACACAGTTTATGACCTCTCTGCCCTGGCAATAAGGTCAATGCAACCAACACCCTTTCCTAAGGCAAATGGCCATAATATGTAACCATGCTGATCATGTGTCAGCCAGTTATGTCTTCCCCTTATCACAGCTATTGCTGTCACCAGGATGGGATGAGCCCTGTTACAGAACAGACAAACCCTGGCAGCATTGCAATAAGACTCTGCCCACCAAATGCTCTTGCCAGGATCTGGTGACACCTGCTATGGAACAGGGAAGCGTAACAGCACGGGAGATACTGCCTGTAGCATCAAACAGCCGCAAGTCCCAGGGACTTAGGTCAGAACTGCTGCTGCACAGCAGAATTTGTGATCTCCTGGTGGTGAGGGATGCCTCCTCTATCATCTTTTTTCTCTGAGGAAGACCAGTGTTCTTTTATGCAAACTTTGAGTTTAGATTAGCCTATCATGCACTGATTATTAAGAATTTGACCCAGTCTGCAAAGGGTCCATGTGACTAAAAGTCTAGGTAACTAAAGGCACTTGAAGAAAGCTACACTAATTACTAGAAATTCTCTTTAATTAAAAGCTATAATTACTAAAAATGTGTAACAATAAGCTACTGCACTAACTGTGAGGAATTGTAGATAACTATAAGCCATGCTAATTGTTAAAATTTTATTTAATAAAGTTCTAATTATAACTATGACCCTGAGACCAGGTGAGGATAAAAAGCAAATCAAAAAAAGGCCAACCTGTTGCTTTTAAAGGAAAAAAACCCAACCAAACAAAAAAAACCACCAAACAAACAAACATAATGGAGGAGAGGAATGATCAGGAATAACAATCTAGCAATTTCACCCTAAATTAGTAGAACAATAGTGCCAACTATTCAAATAATTTTCAGGTTCCCAACAAACAAGGTGACAGCAAACAAACAGTATTTGTCAGGAACAAATCCTAGGAAAAGAATGTTTTTCTATGTATGACAGTATATCTTTTGTCTTCCTTTCTAGAAGTAGTAGAAAATAGCTTTAAATCGAGACCTCAGTACAGTTTTGACAACTCATGTAGTATTCTCATAAGTACCCTGGGAAAACAGCAGTAGAAAGCAAGAAAAAGGGTTAGAACTGTACATGAACCTCTGTATGGGTAGTTAGTATGGACATACATTCTAAATGAAGTTCAAGGGTCTTCCCTTACTTAGGGGATATGCAACACCATCACCAGTAATAGGGATAATAAAAGGAAAAAGATTTCTGTTAAATAGAGAGGTGTTATAAAGCCAGCTTTAGCAAATTGTTGGAGTGAAAGACTATCTGTATCTAACTGAAGAAATTATCTAAGAAACAAGATAGGTATAGAGTTATATATAGATATAGATATATATAGAGATAGATATATATATATATATATATAGGCAGGATTAATCAGTAGCACGGACGTAAGCTGGGGAAGAACAGGTTAATGCCAGTTGGCCAGAAAGCAAAAGTATCACACGTGATGTAGAAATTAGAATTTTCATCTTATCAGGTATGAAACCAAATCTGACTGGAATGCCTGAACAGGAGGATTATAACCATTTCCCTGCCCCTCAGAACTGGCAAAGTCTGAGTAATACTGCTGTATCTCACTGTGGGCATAATGCCTCGAGGGAGAGGTGAAACATGGGAATGACAGTTCAGGACAGATCTCTGAGTACAAAGGAGATGCAGAAATTATGGTCTTTGTGGGGTGACTGAGTAAAAGAGGATTTCTCTAGCTCTGAAAAGGAGTAAAAGGCAGTTATATCTTCCTTAAATCTTAAGGGACTGATGGAAGAGTTATTTCACGTCCGCTGTACCTACTGTCAGTAGTTACTTGCTTCAACTGGAGAATGAGAGCTGAGAAAAAAAGTTTAAATATAAGCCGACAGTCTGGGAAGTGCTGAAGAATCCACCACACAGTATAGTCTTACTTAAACCAGTTCAAAACTCATAAATGATAAATTAAATGGATGAAGAAATGATGGAGCATATAACACTTCCATTTTTTAGCAGACATAGGCGAACAGGATACAATCTGCAAAAAACATGGCCAACACTGACATAAGCACCTTGATCTTCATGGCATAATGGAGTAACTTGCTGGCTTCAGCCACATTTCAAGGGGTGTCTTGTCACACTTACCACTAATTTTGTCTCCTGCTGACAGTTTCTGCAGAAACATGCAGGTCTGAGCACGCAGGTTTCTTTGCCTTACTATGCTGGAGATCAGGGACATGCCATTGTGAAGGAATTCACACTGGCAAGTTTAGAGCAGCAACCCTGTCCCTGTCTAGTTCACTAACATTTTAAAAGGAAAGTAGATTTCAGAACGTTGTAGTCCTTAAGGCCTAAAATAACACGTGTGTGAATACCCCAATAATTTTTATAGGAGGGTGTGTGCAATAAGCCAGTCAGGCAGAAGCTGAGCAGAGCTGTTCTTGAACTCCCTTCTGATATTTAAAATTAGCTAATGAGAACTGAACTGTGCATTAAAACAATTAGAACGGGAGGACTAAATGCACAAAAGCAAGCTAACACAATGACGGCTCTCTCACAGCCTCACCTCCCAAATGCCCCTTTAAAAACCTGTGTCCACAGCTGGAAATAATTTATGACTATCTAAATCTTCTTTTTCTATGTTCAGCATTCACAAGATGCAGTGAAAAAATACAGCTCAGCTCTTTGCTTTTATGTTAAATTGTTGGGGGCAAAAAACCAAGAATAGAGTTATATCTCTTCTTTGAATCAGCAACTTTAATCCAAACTGAAGCAAAGTACCAAAAGAATGCAAATGCTGAAAAACAACATGATAAAAGAAAAACAAAAAAGCCCCAACAAAGCAGACACTTCTTCATAAACTCTGTATCACAAATAAAACTCACCTGAAAGATCAGCCTTGTTATGTATCAATAAAATGATAATTTCTGGAGGGAAAAAAAAAAAAATACTAGAAAGCAAGGCATTCCTGTCTGTAACTTTGAGAACAGGCTGTCACTAAGAGATTAATGAATAAGCTTTCTGTTTGTCACACAAGAGGGTGATTCTTATTTGAATATTACTAATACTACGGGGAAAAGTAAATGAAGAAATAAAGATTCCCTTCTTATCAAGGGGTAAGACAAAGAAACACATCTGAATAGGAAATAAAATAAACACAACTCTTCCACAGTATAGACACTACTAAAGGAAGCCTTCAAAGCAAGAAGTTCAGGAAGAGGAGAACAAAAGGAAAAGAGATTCCAATGCAGAAAGATTCACGCACTTTTATTCAGATCATAAGGTCCCTGTGGGAACAAATGTTGGCAGGTAATTAACTATCAAACAATAAATTAAACACAAAAAGAAGGAATTTTTTGTGGAGACATTTATTCCCAGCAAAGTAGGAACCGTTAGACATTTGAACAACAAATAAATGCTTTATTTTCTCTTCCTATGGTATCAAAATCTCCCCTGGATTCCATTTAATTGTGACAAGAGTCAGGCAGAGGTGTAAAAAGACTCAAGTATTTTCATCTAGAGCTTTGCACACAGCATCTGAAATTATAAAAGTTGCTAAATTTCATTATTTTTGTCTGTGGATTTTACAATCAGACATACATTGACAAGAAAAAGAGCAAAAGTCTTGAAATAATTTTTTGCTCCAAAGATTCTGCCAAAAACCAGCCCTGAAGATGCATAGCAGTTTTAGTTCAGGAAATAGCAACAAGAGCTTTCATTACACAACTACAGTTCTGTTAAAATAATCAAAGCATTGCAAGATTATGAATTTTAAAGGATGTCCACAGTGACAAAGTAGACACATGTATGTACATGTACACATGTGCTAACTACAACAAGGATCTACGAAGTCCTGATGGGTTTTGACACAATGATGGGTATTAGAAAAACTAAGTCAAAGAATAATGGGGCAGGGGAAACAGGGGTAAGATAACTCTTCCTATGAACTTCTGTATTCATCCTAATTTGTTGGAGGTTTTTTAGAAAATTCAGGCAAGACATCCCTTTGCCTCTAAGTTTAAATATCTAAAATAGTTTTCTGAAGTAAA